>JASPKZ010003051.1:832500-1067500 GCA_030220185.1 Diploptera punctata
TTAATTTGTGGACTTATATATGTTGTTACATATTTCAATCCCGAATCTTCCATTATATCTATGAGCATGGAACTCACTTCCCAGTCATGTCAATCACTACCATTATTTAGATCCAAATTAAATGATATTTTAAGTTCCACATAATGAAAATACTATTGTATAACAATACTCAAAATGTCCACCGCTGTGGTCTCGAGGTTGCGTGCTGCCTTGTCACTCAGCGGGCCGGGTTCGATCCCCGGTTGGGCAGTTTTTTCTGGGTGAGGTTTTTATCGGGGTTTTTCCTCACCTGAAAGACAAATGTCAGGAAAACTTTAAGGCTCAAACGGTCCCCGAAATCATATGGCCATCATCATCATAATCATCATCATCCTTCACCAGTGTGGAAAGCAAAGGGAAGCTACCACACCTACAAATTCCCTTGTAAAGCTACAGGCATAGCATGAAAATGCTATGATTGCAGTGAAGGACTTGCCTTCGGGCAGAATTACTATGGATGGATGGATACTCAAAATGTATGTAACTTACCTATGAAAATTTGTCCAGGAAGGTTTTCTTACTTTTTTATTCTATGTTTTGTTTACTTTTAGACCACATTCGTATTGTCAATTCTTGAGTCTACATTTTATTAATATTTTTTTTTCGCGATAGTGCGTTTTGTTATACAGCAATGGCGACCATAAGTTCAACTTCCTACATCTCGGGGTTGCCAACATAAATAACTATGCTGTAATAAATAACTATACTATAATATTACATATTACAAACCACGTGTGGGAAGTGAAACCAGTAACCTTTATGTATACTATGTACAATGTATAAACAAAAAATATCCCAAAGGTAGTGTTAATGCCTATAGACTATACGAAACAAATCACTGTATTTTAAATGAACTGAACTGTATTTGAAACAATATAAAACAATAAATACGTATTATTATTATTGATTTCGTACATCTCAATGATGGATAAATCATATTTGAAGAGAAAAATTATACGCTCAGACCGGGACTTGAACCCGGGACCCTTGGTTCTCTAGACCAAGTGCTCTACCAACTGAGCTACCTGAGCAAGTACCGATCTAAACGCAAATCTTTCTCTATATACATTGTAATTCCTGTCCACCACACTGTTAAGTTAGTTAGTTATTTATAATTAACGCAAATATTTCCAATAAAGATTTTATTATTTTACTATTATTTATTATTTTGAAAACACAGTCGTGCAGAAAATAATGTACAACGTACGTTCGTGAAGTGTTTTACAGAATCTCGCTATCGCTCGGTTTTTAAACATTTTCCTCGCTTCTGAAGTGATTTTTGCAGAAGCGAGGAAAATGTTATAAAACCGAGCGATAGAGAGATTCTGTAATCGTAATATACTATTAAAATTGTAATATATATCCTTAAGGGAGGTGATAGGTGAAATTTCTATTTTCTACAGTTTTTAAGCTACATATTGGATGCTGTGTACACATATTCATGCCATAATATGTAACATTATATTAAAGTTTCATCCTTCTAGGCTTAAAGGTTATTGAGTTATTGAAGAAAATACATTTAAAAATTTGCATATTAACATTTTTAATAAGTCCCATAATTTTTTAGTGAAATTTTTGAATTTTTTTCTATACGACCACTGACTTATTTAGAACAGCACTATGCATTAACTTTTCTATATCATTATAATAAAGGAAGAAAAAATATATATACATCCTCTGCATGTGAAAATTGTTGTTTTTTTTTAAATTACTACACATATTTTATTTTTTATTTAACAAACTATCAATGTTGTTTCAAAATCCATGCACAGAATTATTAGCCATAGTGTGTGGGACATGCAGTTAAAATTTCGTGCTTCTATCATTAAATTTGTCAATGCTATTTTGATTTGAATGTATTCAAATGCAATGAAAATAAAAGTGTGGAAAAGCCAATTTAAAAGTTTGCATGCAGTTAAATTAGAATATAGCATACATGCCCTCCTGCAGTCATTAGGGGGCCCTACAAGCGGCATAGGACACTGAAACTTCGCCAACTTATACTTTAAGGTACGTAGTATTTTTTAATACAAAAAACAAAAAATGCTAAATTTAACCGAAAATGTCGAAACTTTCACCCATCACTCCCTTAACTCGGTCAGCTTACACAAAGTAATAGCCTATTATTATAAATAAACAATCATCATTATATAAAGCATGGATTTAATTGTAACCCTATTAAAACTATATTTGCATGAAGACTTGTTAATGACGTAACTGCATCTCATATTCATGATGTTATGAGAGATAGGTACAGAATTCTGAATGCAATAAGATATCACATTATTGAATCAATAAAACAGAGAATTCAACTGTTTCTGACCACGAGTAAATCAGTTTAGATTCTCTTGGTTCATTCCAAAGCCATCTGGATTAACGTACGCTTACATAATTCAATACTAGGAATACTATGGATAGATGTGGTAGCCTACGTAAGTTTCATCCAATTTTCATCCTCTCCAAATATGGATTTGTGTGTAACCAGGTGTTAACAGTCAATTTTGCGGATAGCGTCATTTGTATTCCTCCAATTAACAAGAGCCACAACGTTTGCCGCTGCTATTCTATTGGTCATACAATTTTCAATCCATCTTCATTTTGTTCCGAAACTTCCGTCGTGCAGTCAGCAAAGCTCTGCCAACTAAAAATAGTTAATTTAGACGACTAGATACAAAAGCAGAGTTTTAGTAAAGAGATGCTCAAGTTAGAACACGACCGAAGGGAGTGCAGCGAGTTACTAAACCTAATTTTTAAGGGCCTTTACGAATATGTCGTCTATAATATTTTATCTACAATTTAGAACATTTATCATCGCCTAATTATTTATCACGCTACTTCATCAGACTATCCGACACACATAATCTTGACACTCGATCCCATCAGCACATTGTCCTCTTTATCCCTCCTCATCACACTGTACATTATTCATTATCTTTTACGGTCTCACTTACCAAAACATGGAATTCCCTTCCGCCCTATGTCAGAGACTGTTAAACTATATCATCCTTCAAAAACAAACTAAAGAATTATTTAATAACAAACTAACTTATACACCTCACTGATAGTATTCTTTTAACAATTAATAAATTTAATTATTTATGAAAATAATATTAAAATTAACAAATATTTTCTTTTGTTTTGCTTTAAATATTGTATAATCGTAAAATTAGTTTTCTATATTTCATTATTTTTCTTTAATTTTTATATACATTAGACAGGGACAGTTTAATATGTCTTGCTTGTATACATTTTAATATTAGTTTTAGTCATAATTTTAAATAACATTAACTGGTTGCATTATAGATCGTAATATAATAGATATATATTATCTTTTTGATAAAATTTTAATGTAGTATATAATATTACAATTAATTGAGATTGTTATATTCTGATGTAATATATGTTTGTCCTGGTGAGTGGAAGAGAAGGCCACATGGCCTTAACTCCACCAGGCTAAATAAATCTAAATCTAAATAGTATATGTTGTATAATTAGTATATTTCATCATCATCATAGTACATTCACGAATTTAGGCCATTTGTTGACCTGTTTCGGCCTCAAGAGAAACACCATCCAGAAGTCTTTTGAGTGGACGTCCTGGTCTTCTTCTTCCTGCAGGTTGATATCTTAACATTAGTTTGGGTATTCTGTGATCTTCCATTCGATGAACATGTTGTATCCATCTTGACTTATAATCAGAAATTTTGTTTTCTAAAGATTCCATGTGTAATTCTTTAAGATGTCTTCATTTTTTTTGTGATCTAGTAGTGTGTATCCTGCAGTCCTCCGAAGATATCTCATTTCAGCAGATCTAAGTCTCTGTATATCCTTCTGTTTCAACGTCCATACTTCGCTACCATACAAAAGAGTTGGAAGAGCCAGTGTTTTATACACTTTCAGTCTTGAATGCTTTTGGACTAACTGTGGCTTGAAGATAGAATTTATTAACCCTAAAATTCTTAAAAATTTAGATATTTTTGCATTTACATCCTTTTCTTCTTCATATGACATATTGCATCCTAGATATGTAAAATTTAATTAGTATATTTAATGAAATGTATTCATTTCGGAAACGATATGCTTAGAGGAAGAGTAATATGGGCTTTGGAGAAAAAATATACAATAAATCAAGAAACGTTGTTATATTCTGCAATTTTGGGTGCTGGTTTCATATGTGAATTTAAAGTAAAAATAAATAATAGTTTAAAAAAACTAAAACAACACCCTTTATTACAAAACTGAACTATCTAGTATCTTCTTGTATCTTGTAACCCATGTTTCCCATAACAGAGAATTAGGCGCTCTCCCCCTACAGGGAATAATTAGAACCATACTAATCTAGTTACACTTGTTTTCGTACAGATGCCATTTGAGTGGTCCGTGGTCAGCGTTCCGCCTCATACTGACATCTAGGAAACCAAAACCGAACTAAAAAATGGAAAGTAATTTTAATTTCCAACACGCTTGGATTAAATTAAAGTGGTCAACAAAAAAATCATCTCCAACACATCTAGAATAAAACTAGAGTTAACTAAAAAAAATGATTTTACCATCAAAAGCGTGGTGTGCTTTTTATGCTTTTTATGTTTTTTTCTTAGAGAATGTAATAATAATAATAATAATAATAATAATAATAATAATAATATTAATAATAATTAATAATAATATTATTATTATCATTATCATTATCATTATCATTATCATTATCATTATCATTATTATTATTATTATTATTATTATTATTATTATTATTATTATAATTACAGTCCACCGCTGTGATCTCGAGGTAGCGTGCTGCCTTGTCACGCAGCGGGCCCGGGTTCAATCCTCGGTCGGGACAGGCTCCTGGGTAAGATAAATGTCAGGAAGCTTAGGGCCCAACGGTCCCCGAAAATCATCCGGCCATCATCATCATCCTTATCATTAACATCATAATCCTTCACCGGTGTGGAAAGCAACCGGAAGCTACCACACCTATAATTCCCTAGTAAAGTTGCAAAGCATAGCATGAAAATGCTATGATTGCAGCGAAAGACCTGTCGTCGGGCAGAATTACTATGTATGGATGTATGGATGGATGGATTATTATTATTAATTATTATTATTATTATTATTATTACATTTTCTAATTAAGGTTATAATTATAATAAATATACAGTATTATGTTTAGTAAAAAAAAATGAAGGGTCATGTATACATTTCAGACACCTTGATTATTCATGTTGTATAATTTATATGTATTTATAGATCATTATAAATGTTTTTTTGTGCTGGTTCAGTGGAAGAGAAGGCCTTATGGCCTTAACGATAACCAACTAACTAACTAACTCATTGGCACAATCGATCCCCAAGTTCATGGCCGCGCAGACATAAGCTCTCCACACATCCCTATCCTGAGCTAACGTTTTCCAATTATCTCCTTATAATCTACTTCCCTCAAATCATAGTAAATTTTATTCTATGACCTTAAACATTAGAGAATAAATAAAAATATGTATATATTATTATTATTATTATTATTATTATTATTATTATTATTATTATTAGGGGCACGCCGTAGCGTAGTGGTTAAGGCACTGAGCTACAAGCCGGAGGGTAGAGGGTTCAAGTCTCGTTGTTGTCAGGATTTTTAAACTGACCCAAACCCTCTGGCGGCACTATGGCCCTGGGATCGACTCAGCCTCTAAAGGAAATGAGTACCAGATGCTTGTCCTGGGGTAAAGGCGGCCGTCACGCAGGGCTGACAACCCGGCTGACATAAAGTGTCGATTGTCTAGAAACAAGTGGGAGCCTTAATCTCCTACTACCCCAAGGGCCTCCGGGCCTGGTAAGGGATTTTAAAAAAATGTGATGATTATTATTTATTATTATTATTATTATTATTATTATTATTATTATTATTATTGAATCATCAATCAAGTCATCATAAAGGGTGAAGAATCTCCATTTTAGTGTGGATGATCCTCCACAGCATGCATCCACAACTATAGACGTTTACTTTACAATAGGATTTATTATAAATGCGAACTCTGAAAGAATATAATAATTGTTAACTAAAGAGACTGCTCATTTACACTGAGATCTGAGCTTGTCTTTGGACACAAAGAAGCATCATTTCTTAGCAGGGATAATGATTTTGTACCAATAAAGTTAATATTTCCCTATAAAATAAAATCATCTGGGGTATTTGATTTTATGACGAAGGTATGAAATCTAATTAATAGTTTAGGATTACATACCTTATTATTTATGAACTATAAGGAATTATAATTTAAGGAGACCGGTTTGGCCAAGGGACAAGACCACTCTTATCAACCCTAATATTAAGTGGAGCATTTCATCCGCGAAGGTTCTGACACATGTCAAATTACATAGGGACTATCTTGTTTAAACCACATCACTTCCATTTACTACTTTTAGCAGTACTAAAGAATCCAAAATTATCAGTTTTCGTAATGTTAAAATGGTGAAAATAAAATATTACTAGCATATAAAAGAAAATTTCCTCTATATTTCATCTATTATCCTTCAAATTTTGATTTTTTTAAACATTTTATAATATAAAATTATTTTTAGGCTATGGTTCTTTTCATATAAAGAGTAATATTAAATTAAATAAAAATAAAACTTTCAGTTTTATTTGATTTTCATATTTATTCAGATATAATTTAGTTACAGCTGTTTCGGTACACTATACCTTCTTCAGACATGTTAAGAAATTAACTAAATCTTAATAAATATGAAAATCAAATAAAACTGTAAGTTTTATTTTTATTTAATTAAATAAATAATGGATTTTCATCAAGTGAACACAATTGATCATTTAAAGAGTAATATTTTAACGGTAGGGATGACGAGCCCTTCTTTTGACATAAATAAGTATGCTAACTCTGTATTCTGAAATGGAATACTGCAAAGTGTCATTAAATGCTTTAAGTTAATTCTAAAATATTTGCATAATTTCCTTGAAGCTGGTTTATACGAAAGTTGTTAGATTGTTATAAACCGCCACATTCTAGTTTGTAGAACTTAGTTTTGTTTAGTAATCCAACATTGAGCTGTTGAATTCTCCTTGAGCCATCTCCAGCAAATTCTGCTTGACATCCACAAACTCCTGCCAATATCAGCGCTACTGACACTGCACTTCCTTCATTTGTTGAATACCTTACTGTTCGAAATAAGATGCCTCATATACAAATAATATTCTATCATATGTTTAAAAAGTTTTGTAAATAAAATAAAATACGTAAATGTTAAAATATTACTTAAATATAAGTGTATCACGCACTCAGCTACTAAGATAAAGAAAGACGATTTGAATGGACTCGCTTAACGCCAAAATGGCTAAATTATACCTTTTGGATTTGGGAATTGCAAAAAAAAAATTGAGAATGGTCGTGCGATATTCTATGCAAGGTAAAAGTCAACATAAATTAAAATAATAATAATAATAATAATAATAATAATAATAATAATAATAATAATAATATGCAAAAATTATTATAGCAGTAAGTGAATAATTACTTTAAGAAAATATATGTATGATCTAGGAGATCATCAATGTGCATTTAGAAGAAACAGGTCTACAACAGATCAGATTTTTAGTATAAGACAGATTTTAGAAAAGAAATGGGAATATAATGGTACTGTACATCAACTGTATGTAGACTTCAAAAAAGCATATGATTCAATTAAGAGGGAGAAGTTATATAGTATCCTGATGGAGTTCGGAATTCCTAAAAACTTAGTTAGACTTATACGAATGTGTCTAAATGGCTCAAAGTGCAGGGTGCGTGTAGGCAAACAGTTTTCAGACACTTTTGAAATACAGAATGGGTTGAAGCAAGGATATGCACTATCTCCTCTACTATTTCATTTTATACTATAGCATGTCATTAAATCTTTAGAGAATGAGGAAGGCTTAGAACTCAATGGTATTAATAAGCTGTAAGTTTATGCTGATGATGTAGTACTACTGGCCGATAGCGAGGAGATACTAAAGGCAACACGCACACACTATTGAGGAACACTAAGAAATTAGGACTGAAAGTAAATATCAGTAAAAACTAAATATATGGTCACACGTAGAAATTCAGTATATAATGGAAATGGACAGTTAATGACAAATGAGGGAAATTTTGAGGAAGTGGCTGAATTCAAATACCTAGGAACAATAATCAAAAATAGGAATGAGATGCACAAAGAAATTAAACATAGGCTCAATTCTGGAAATGCATGCTATTATGCATTGCAGAGACTTTTGATGTCCCAACTCCTTTCAAAAAACGTTAAGCTGAAAATATATAAAACTATTATTCTACCAGTTATATTATATGGGTGCGAAACATGGACTCTTACTTTAAGGGAGGAATGGAGATTACAAGTATTTGAGAATAAAGTTCTTAGGAAAAATTTTGGACCAAAGAGAGATGAACAGACAGGTGAATGGAGAAGACTACATAACAATGAACTACATGGTCTTTATAGGAAGCCAGATATAATAAGAACAGTTAAGTCTCGTAGACTGCGATGGACAGGACATGTTGCGCGTATGGGGAATGAAATATGTGCATGGAAACTTCTTGTACGAAAGCCAGAAGGAAAACGCCCAGTTGGTAGACCAAGAATGAGGTGGGAGAACAACATTAACTATGATTTGAGGGAAGTAGATTATCCAGGGAATGATTGGAAAGCATTAGCTCAGGATAGGGATGTATGGAGAGCTTATGTCCGTGCGACCATGAACCTACGGGTTCGATAGTGCCAGTGAGTAAGTAAGTAAGTAAATATATGTATGATTCTATTAAAAAGAAACGCCACAAATGACTTATAATCAGAGGACAATCTGACGTAAAACTGACCTGAAATATGCTATATTATCATTGGAACATGTAAATTTCCATTGCTAAAACAAAATAGCCAACTTATTAAAAACGCAATAATAAAAAATTAAGATCGCGGAGTACCTACCTAAACTAAACTAAACTAATCTACCTAATCTATTCTTCTTCTTCTCTTTGTTTTAGATCCATGACCTGTTCCATCCAGAATTAAGAGTTCCTCCATGTCTTTTTTGGTCACCCAGGTGTTCTTCTCCCATCCTCCGGCAACTTCTATCTGGTGTCATGCAGGATATATGATGATTCCACTCATTAACCTATTTCCTGAATATTCAGCTGTATTCTTATTTCTTCATTTTTTCTTCTTCACTTCCTGGTTTAGGCATTAATTGCCTGTTCCGTCTTCACTAATGGATCTAAGATCATCTCTTCCGAGCACGTCCGACATCTCTTCTTCATTTCCAATTTGATATTTCCTTGATTTACATACAATCTTCCTCAGAATATTCATTTCATTTGTTTCTAAAGTTTGTTTTATTTTAACAGTATCTGATCTTGCTTCGCAGGCATAGGTCAATATTGGATGTGTCACTGCTTTATATATTCTTGTTTTATATATATATATATATATTTATTAAGTACTTCTTGTTCCATATGATGTCATTCTTACACCCAGCCACTCTCGCAGTTTTATTAGCCTGATGTGTGACATCATTATGTAAAACTGCCGTGTCTTTTATGTGTGGTCTAAGTACCGACCTTTTGAGGTCATGTCCCTGTCTTTTTGGTGCTTATATGTGCGTGTTTTTAGAATTTATTCTATTGCTAGGAAAGTTGTCCTTTCTTAGCTCTTAATTTTTAATTGAGTATTTTGTATTTTTACACGCTTTATATTAGTTTGAGCTGTATCTATCTATCTATCTATGTAGCGGAATCTTTCAACGCGATTTTCACCCACTTAGAAACATTGGATCGACTTGAAACTTTGTGTACTTGTAAAGGACCATGACAATACAATAATTTCATATTTTGTTTTTAAAATCCTGGCCAGAATCATCAGAAAAAAATGAAAACTGGTATAATAGGTTGCGGACTTGTCTACTTTTTAGTCAATCGTTGTAAGAGCTCAGTTGGTAGAGCGGTGAACTCTAGTGGTATATAATTTTAATAATCCATAGGTCCCTGATTCAAACCCGGCTGGGAGGATTTTTTTAGAACAGTATTACTTTTAGCTCATACTACAATAGTATAGAATTTAAAGATATTTACATTATTATCTTATTCTGTAAAATATAAAAACTAAAAAATAAAATATAAATAATAGTTAAAAAAACTAAAACAACACCCTTTATTAGAAAACCGAACTAAAAAATGAAAAATAATTTTAATTTCCAACACGCTTGGGATAAATTAAAGTGGTCAACAAGAAAATCATCTCCAACACATGTAGAATATAACTAGAGTTATCAACAAAAAGAAAATAATTTTACCATCAAAAGCCTGGGATGCTTTTTATGATTTTTACATTTTCTTCTTAGAGACTTTACTTTTACCAATATTATTATCAAATATATTAATTGATATAGAGCACCCCACCCTTTTGATGGTAAAATTATTTTCTATTTGTTGATAACTCTAGTTTTATTCTATATGTGTTGGAGATGATTTTTTGTTGACCACTTTAATTTTATCCCAAGCGTGTTGCAAATTAAAATTATTTTCCATTTTTAGTTCGGTTTTCTAATAAAGCGTGTTGTTTTAGTTTTTTTAAAAACTATTATTTATTTTATGTATGTTTATAATTGCCATAGAGAAACGAGAAATAGGCTCAAGTTTTTCGCCTTAAAAATCTGTAATTGATGTCAAAGATTTATGTCATATCTTTTCGTCATTTAAGGTCTAGTTTGAGTATTTATTAAAGCAGAAAGTAGAAATATCCTCAGCTAGTTATGTCTACACTCAAATATTGCTCAATCATTTTCCTTTCTAATTCTAACCTGCAATCTTAGAGGAACTTTACTTATTGACGTCGTTTTGGTTTTTGTCAACGATATTTTCATACTGAACTTTCGACAACCGGGGCACGCCGTAGCGTAGTGGTTAAGGCACTGAGCTACAAGCCGGAGGGTCGAGGGTTCAAGTCCCGTTGGGGTCAGGATTCTTAAACTGACCCAAATCCTCTGGCGGCACCATGGCCCTGGGGTCGACTCAGCCTCTAATGGAAATGAGTACCAGACGCTTGTTCTGGGGGTAAAGGCGGCCGTCACGCAGGACTGACAACCCGGCTGACATAAAGTGCCGATTGTCTAGAAAAAGTGGGAGCCTTAACCTTCTACTACTCCAGGGGCCTCCGGGCCTGTTGTGGTATCACTTTACTTACTTTCGACAACTTACATAGAATCCATATAACAATCGTTGTAAATAATTTTCTGGATTTGCCATCAAGACCGCATCGTCTGCATGATACAAGATATTAATATCCGTATTTGACATTATATATCCATATTTATTTTTAATGCCTTTTATTACTTCATTCGTTACTAAATTGATTAGTAATTGACTCAATAAGTCTCCTTGATGGATCCCTCTTCTGATTGTTATTTTCTTTGTCAGCTTTCTCTTTCCATTTATTTTTATTCTTTTAAAATGATTGATATAAATGTCTATAAAAAGTAGAATTAAACTATTTAATCAAACACAAAAAATGTAATAAAATAAATAAAGAAACAAGCTGATAAAGCAGTACAAATATCAGGATATATCAAATATTTAATTTGGCGCAACAAAGATAGGCCCCATGTCAATAGAAAGCAAAATCCGCATATAAAAAACAATAGTTCGACCAGTTATACGTACATGGAGCAGAAACTAGGGCTGATACAACAAAAACTAAACAAATAATAAGCACATGTGAAATGAAAATCTTAAGAACTATTCAGGGGAAAACATTATTTGACAAGATTCACAACACATAAATTAGGGACAAATGTCATATTCAAGATATAACCAAATGTATTATAGATAGACGAAAATATTGGAAAAGTCATATAGAAAGACTGGAAGACAACCGACTTGCAAAAAGAGATAAATAAGATAGACCAATGGACGGGAGAAGAACATGAGGAAGACCAGCCAAGAGATGGATAGACAGTGGGTGCACATTCAATACGTTTTCCTCCGAAGAGTGATTTTGGAAATAAACAGGATGATAATCCTACAAATTGTGAATAAGAAGAAGAAGAAACCATTTGGCACATTATTTGTTTTTACAATATTTATTACATCTCTAAGTCCAAGCCTATCAAATGCCTTTTTCGTAATCTAATCTAAACTACCAAATATAAGCCAAACTATCTAATTAAACCTAACTTGAAATAATATGTTGCCAATCTAATATATAAAAATGAATGTTTGTTTGTTTGTTTATTTGTTCGTATTCTATGCGCGGCCATACCGTTGATCCGATTTTGATGTTTTTTTTAAATGTAAAGGAGATTCCCGGGATGAACATAGCTATAAGGGAGGGGTAATACTCAACCCCTTCACCCCTAAAAATCACCCTTTGTCGTGAAAAATATTAAATAAAGTCCCTATTTTGACTCGTAAATGGCTTACGCTGCCTAAACCATAACAAATACACCAAATTAATGTACACAGAATTGAATATCTCAAAAAACCCTACAAAAAAGTCCGCGACAGCATATGTTTATCTTTACGGATAACTCAAAATAACCATTTTTGCTTTCATTGAATCCAAGAAGATCGGGATAAGGAGATTCCCGGGCAAGCGTGTCCTGCCATACCGTTCATCCGATTGTGTTGGGACTTTTTGAAAAAAGTTCAGTAGATTCCGTGGATTAACATAGCTACACGAGAGTTGTAATACTCAACCCCTTCACCACACCCCTAAAAATCACTCTTTGTGACGAAAAACCATAAAAAAATACACAATATTAACGTACAACGAATTGAATATCTCAAAAAGCACTAAGAAAAGGCCGCGACAGCGTATTTTTATATCTTATGGATAACGCACAATAACCATTTTTGTCTTTCATTGATGCCAAGAAGATCGAGACAAGTACGTAGATTCCTGTGCAAGCATAGCAGCACATGGCGGGTATTATTTTACGGATAACTCACAATAACGTAGGCCTATTTTTATGCCAAGAAGATAAGTAGATTCCCGGGCAACACCGGGTAATCAGCACGGGGAATTTTAAAATAATTACGATATACATTTATAATTATTTTTCATATTACTTATTCAACTAATCATAAGAAGTACATTGATTTTTTACTTTCAGCTCATTCATGCCAAGAAGATCGGGATGAGTAGATTCCCGGACAACGCCGGGTGAACAGCACGGGGCATCTAAAAATAATTGTAGACAAGGCCTTAAGGCCTTGCCAGGTAAAATAAAGCTATTATTATTATTATTATTATTATTATTATTATTATTATTATTATTATTATTATTATTATATATAAATTCTTCCTATCTCTTATTTAACTAAACATAAAACTCATTAATTTTCGTATTTCAGCTCATTTATGTCAACAAGATCGGGATGAGTAGATTCCCGGACAACGCCGGGTAAACAGCATGGGGTATCTAAAAATAATTATGATATAAATTTATCCTTTTACTTATTCAACTAAACATAAAAGCACTTAATTTTCAATTTTCATTTATTTAGGTGTAGCAGCGCACGGCGGGTATTAGCTATTCATGATATAAATCATTATAAGTCATTATAAGAAAGCACTCATGAGACTCAGCAGAATAACAACCCATCGTAAGGTAATTTCTATTTTTAGTTGTATAGGCTACGAAATCGACATTGTGTAGACTGTTTTATTAATGTTTGGAAGTTTATAAATTCTCCTGGAAGATTTCATTCTCCATCAATCTTCACTTTCAGGGGACACGTCTCTACAACGAATAAATTCAACTGTTTGTCATGATATTTGCAGATATAAGATTATTTAACAAGTTAATATTTATCTTTACCTCGTTGTTTGAATTAGTAGAAAATCCAATAAAAATTCCTATTGTGCCGCACATTTATTCCACTAAGACCTGAATTGAAATCGTCAGAGAATGAAGAAGGCCACTACTCAATGGTATTAATAAGCTGTTAGTTTATGCTGATGATGTAGTACTTACTATTAGCCGATAGCAAGGTGATACTAAAGACCAACACGCACACACTACTATTGAGTAGCACTACGAAATTGGGACTGGAAGTAAATATCAATAAAACTGAATATATGGTCACACGTAGAAATACAATATATAATGGAAATGGACAGCTAATGAAAAATGAGGGAAATTTTGAGGAAGTGGCTGAATTCAAATACCTAGGAACAATAATCACAGATAGGAATGAGATGCACAAAGAAATTAAACATAGGCTCAATTCTGGAAATGCGTGCTATTATGCATTACAGAGAATCTTGACGTCCCAACTCCTTTCAAAAAACGTTAAACTGAAAATATATAAAACAGTTGTTCTTATACTTATATTATATGGATGCGAAACATGGACGCTTACTTTAAGGGAGGTGAAAATTTTGAGAATAATATTCTTAGAAACATTTTTGGACAAAAGAGAAATGAACGTACAGGTGAATGGAGAAGACTTTCGTATCAGTGCACTACATGATCTTTATAGGAAACCAGATATAATAAGAACAGTTAAGTCTCGTAGACTGCTATGGTCAAAACATGTGGCACGAATGGGAAATGAAAGAGGGACATAGGAACTTCTTGTAGGAGAACCAAAGAAAAACGGCCAGTTGGTAGACCAAGGATAAGGTGGAGAATAGCATTAACCATGATTTGAGGAAAGTAGATTATTCAAAAGATGATTGGAAAACTTTAGGTCAGAATAGGGATGTATGGAGATGTTATGTCCGCGCGGCCATGACCTACGGACTCGATAGATCCAGTGAGTTAGTTAGTTAAGACCCTGAATTGAAGTTTAAAAAAATTATTTCTTAGCTGGGAGTTTAATTTAGAATATAGAATGACACGATTCTATCTCATGAACTCTTAAAAATCTTCTCTTGACCTGAACATTAACTTTTTTTCTGAAAAACATGGCTCAACTTGAAACTTTGCAAAACGCCATTTTCAATCTTCAAAATCATCAGAACTTGAAGATACGGTAACATTATACATCTGAAGTGGCTCTTATATTGCCTCAAGCTGAATACCGTTTGTATACTATCCCATGTCACAAGAATATCGTGCCTCTGTTTCTGTTGTTATTTCCCATTCTGACAGCCGCGGTGGACTAGTGGTTATGCCCCTTGTCTCTGATCCGGAAGATCATGGGTTCAAACATGTCCATGGTTGACAGGTTTTTTAGGATGGAAAAATCCAGGGAGTAAGTCCTCTGGAAGGGACTTTAAGCCGTGTGCCCTATGTCTGAAGATTTTCAGGCTCGTAAAAGAATCTTAAGTTTGAATAAATAGGCCTCTAAGCAAAATTTACTTACTTACATCATCTCAGTAATATCTTAGTTACTTACTAGATGTCTCAATAAGTCGGTATGTTGAACCCATTTAAGCCATGGAATCTGTAGGTAAATAAGCGTAACTAAATTGACTCGGTCTACAAACTCCTAACAAAGGAGAGGTTAAGACCTAGCATTGGATTGTAAAGTCATTGTAAATACATAGATTATTTCCCATTAAATATATGCCTGAAATTAAATTTCCACACTTGTATAAAAATCACGAAATCAAACAAATAGCTTTGTATGGATCTGAATCTTGGACCCTGACAGCTGAAATGGAACATTTGTTAAGGAAACGGAAAGAAAGTTTTAGGTAAAATATATGAACCGTATACTAGAGTGGAAGATGGAGAATTAGAATAAATGATCCATCCATCCATAGTAATTCTGCCCGAGGGCATGTCTTTCACTGCAATCATAGAATTTTCAGGCTATGCTTTGCTAGGGAATTACAGCAGGTGTGGGGGTAGCTTCCCGTTGCTTTCCACACCAGTGAAGGATGATAATGATAAGGATGATGATGATGATGGCCGGATGATTTTCGGGGAACGTTGGGCCCTAAACTTTCTGACATTTGTCTTGCAAATGAGGAAAGACTCGGGAAAAAAAGTCCTCACCCATGAGACTGTCTCGGCCGGGGATACAACCCGGGCCGCTGCGTGACAAGGTACCTCGAGACCACAATAGTGGACAGAATAAATGACGAGTTAGGAAATAAATATAATTCACCAAATTTTGTAACGTATATTAAAACTCGCAAATTGGAATCTCTGGGTCATGTGATGAGGATGCCAGATAATAATAACAGTTTAAAAATATTTTAGAAACAATACCAGAGGAAAGATATAAATAGAAAGTTCTAGAATAAGATTGATGGATGGATGACGGTGAAGATCGCATCAATAAAATTTGCCCGCTCCTGGAATTCCCTCCCTCAAGATATCAGGGGTTGCCGCACACTTAACACGTTTGTACAATTACTTGTTGTTAGGCCTAAATAATTAATTTTTCTCAAAAACTAAATGTATTCTATGTCATTAATAGCAATTCTTTCCCATTTTTCTATCTTGTACATTTTATGTTCACTTCATTAAATCTAGAGTAAATAAAAATATATTGTAAATAATAATTGTCTTGCAGGTATATGCCCCTACTATGTAATAATTTTGTATATTGTAATTTAGCTGTAAGAATTACACTGGTCAACATGATTTTTGTCTCATGAGTACCAATAGTTGTACTTAATGCAGTTTTTTTTATCGTGTTTTCAAATATGTATTCAGAATTTCTCCATCACTCACAGTTTTTTATTTCAATTTCAATTAATGGATTTAAATAATTATTTTTTAAATAAACCTAGATTTCTTCTCGGAAAATTTTGGCGCAGTGGGCGATGAGCACGGGGACACTTTCATCAGGAGATTTCAGCTATGGAAAAGAGATATCAAAGCCAAATGGAATCCTAATATACTGGCCAATTATTGTTGGACCATCAAGAGGGATGCTCCACAGGCGAAATATAGAAGAAAATAGTCATTTCTTACTTTCTAGGTGAATCCGGATGTTCGAATATTGTGTAGTTACGAACGTAGAAAATATTAAAGTGTTTGCAATTATAAATGCCTGTTTTCTCGGAAACCTTGCGTGATGGAGAAAAACCGATATCATATTTGAATTTAGGAGAACAAATACTATCAGAATCACATAGTATTTTTCTTTCTGAGACAAAAAAAAAAGTTTATTTTTTGTTTCTCAGTGTTATTTTTATATTTTTATCTAACCTGATTGAGTGGTAGACAAGGCCTTAAGATCTAAACTCTGTCAAGTAAAATAAAGTAATTATTATGAATATCTTAAAGAAGATTTCCGGGCTGTTGGTCGTGGTCTTTTGGCTTCAAGCTCCCCGACGTTTCGCCAGAGACTGTGTCCGGCATCCTCAAGGGTTGTCTTGATACTTCACTTGTCATCAATCTCAAGATAACCCTTGAGGATGCCGGACGCAGCCTCTGGCGGAACGTTGGGGAACTTCAAGCCCCAAGACCACGGTCAACAGCCCGGAAATCTTCTTTAAGATATTTCATACTAACTGCAGCCGTGAAAACCTAAGTCAAAGTAATTATTAACTAACTAACTCACAGGCACTATCGAAACCGTAGGTTCATGGCCGCGCGGGCATAAGCTCTCCATATATTCCTATCCTGAGTCAATGTTTTCCAATCATACACTGTATAATCTACTTCCCTCAAATCATAGTTAATGTTATTCTCCCATCTCATTCTTGCTCTACCAACTGGGCGTTTTCCCTCTGGTTTTCCTACAAGAAGCTTCCATGCACCTCTTTCATTCCCAATTCGTACCACATGACCTGCCCATCGCAGTCTACGAGACTTAACTGTTCGCATTATATCTGGCTTCCTATAAAGACCATGTAATTCACTGTTATGTAAGCCTTCTCCATTCACCTGTCTGTTCATCTCTCTTTGGTCCAAAAATTTTGCTAAGAACTTTATTCTCAAATACTCGTAATCTCCTTTCCTCCCTTAAAGTAAGAGTCTATGTTTCACATGCATATAATATAACTGGTAGAATAGTAGTTTTATATATTTTCAGTTTAACGTTTTTTGAAAGGAGTTGGGACGTCAAGAGTCTCTGTAATGCATAATAACCTGCATTCAACATTTTAAATTAAGATTTTCTTTGAAATATCAATCTCTTATCAAGAATTTACATGATGTTACAAAAACCACAGCATTTATTGGATTGAATGTTTAGAGTCGTAAATTAGAGGAAAGCTATTGAAAACCTATAAAACAAGCTTTTAATTAAAACTCTAAAAAATGTACGATATATAAAACATACTCCAAATATTTTTCTCCTTACCATCAGAAATATATTAAAATGTTATTTAATTAGATACAAGAAAAAAGTTAGCCATATTTTCTATTGATTATAAGTTATGAAAAAATCTAGAAAAATAGTTTACGGTTTAATTGCAAATAACTAACTCACTGGCACAATCGAAACCGTAGGTTCGTGTCAGCGCGGACATAAGCTCTCCATTCATACCTAGCCTGAGCTAATATTTTCCAATTATCCCCTGTATAATCCACTTTCCTCATACCGTGATTAATATTATTTTCCCACCTCATTCTTTTCCCTCTGATTTTCCTATAAGGAGTTTCGATGTACCTATTTCATTCTCCACTCGTGGCACATGTTCTGCCTATCGCAGTCTATGAGACTTAACTCTTTTTATTATACCTGGTTTCCCATAAATAACATGTAGCTCAGTGTTATGTAGTCTTCTCCATTCGTCGGTCTGTTCATCTCTTTTTGGTCCACAAATTTTCCTAAGAACCTTATTCTTAAATGCTTGTAATATTGTATCCTCCCTTAAAGTAAAAATCCATGTTTCGCATCCATATAACTAGAAGAATAACAGTTTTATAAAGGCCTATTTTCAGTTCAATGTTTTTGAGAAAAGTTGGATGACAAAAGTCCCTGTCATGTATAATAGTATGTATTTCCAGAATTGAGCCTATCTTATAATATATTAATATTTATGCGGAAGTTAATCAGGGCAAAAATAGTAATCAATAATGATATAATAGAACAGATAGCACACTTTAACTGTAGCACCTGTAAGACAAATGTCAGGAAGCTTAGGACCCAACGGTCCCTGAAAATCATCCGGCCATCATCATCATCATCCTTATCATTATCATCATCCTTCACAAGTGTGGAAAGCAACGAGAAGCTACCACACCTATAATTCCCTAGTAAAGCTGCAAAGCATAGCATAAAAATGCTATGATTACAGTGACAAACCCGCCCTCGGGCAGAATTACAATGGATGGATGGATGGGTGGAAATTAATAATATTGTGTTAAGACATCAAGTGTATTATTATGATGCTCACTTCAGGTCTGCCGTTGAGAATGTTGTATCAAATATAGAGCGGACTTTGATGATGATTGCGAAATTCCGCAAATTAGGCTATATTCAATAAGTTGAAAGAAGCAAGGATAGATTAATATGTTTTGCCTGAAATATTTGAGAAGATCTAATTAAATATAAATTAAAATTATTTCAACAATTATGATCAAATTGTTCCACCGCTGTGGTCTCCATATAGCGTGTTGCCTTGTCAAGCAGCGGGCCCCGGGTTCGATTCCCGGTTGGGGCAGGCTTCTGGGTGAAGTTCTTTATTCAGGGTTTTTCCTCACCTGTAAGACATATGTCAGGAAGCTTAGGACCCAACGGTCCACGAAAATCATCCGGCCATCATCATCATCCTTCATCGGTGTGGAAAGCAACGGGAAGCTACCGCACCTATAATTCCCTAGTAAAGCTGCAAAGCATAGCATGAAAATGCATGATTGCAGTGAATAACCTGCCCTCGGACAGAATTACTAAATAGATAGATCATATAATTAAACCATTATGATTATGTTGAATTAAAATTAAACATTTATTCAAATTAATTATTGGTGACGCGTGTCGTTCAATTTTGTTTTTACACACACACACGCACATACACACACACACACACATATATATATATATATATATATATATATATATATATATATATCAATTTCCGTGCGTTAGTCTCGCAAAAACTCGAAAATGGCTCGACCGACTTCGATAAATTTTTTGTGTGTGTTTGAGTGAGTCCTTAGATAATGTAGATTCACAAATGGATCGTCTAGAAACATTATGTGTAGGAGTTCACCTGAAGTGAAAATTTAAAAGCACTCTAACAGTCACAATGTTCGACCATTCACAACGAAACGCAGTGTACCCTTCTTAAAATAAACCGAGGTGCGTACTGTCCAAAAATGAGCGAAATGGGACAATTAGAAGTGGAGGTTCGCCTGAAATCCGACAGCCATACTTGGTTCGTCTCAACGTATACCACCTATAATTAAAGTAACCTTTAATAATTAATTTGTATCTAGATTATGCGTCTTTCATGTTAATGAAATTGGAGATAGAATACAAAAAATGGGGATAACAGATAAATTATAATAAAACAGAATATATTTCATTGGATACAACAAATGGGCTAAAATGTAATTCAGGAAGAATAGGTAATGTTAAAATTGTTTAATATTTAGGACCTATTTTAGATAAAAATGAGAATTATAGAACTGTAGAAATTGAAAGAAGAATAGCTGATGGAAGAAGAATCATTGGTATGTTGAACTCAGTGTTTTGGAATAGAAATATAATATACAGAACAAAGAAAACTATATTTCAAGTTCTGTTACAAAGTATTTTATTACATGAGTCCGAAACCTAGACAGTAAGTAGAAAATAAGCCAAGAAGCTGCTAGCAGTAAATTTTTATTTTGTAGATGATCGACAAGAATTTCAAGAAGGGATAAGGTCAGAAGCAGCACAATAAGGGAAATTATGAAAGTTGAAAAAAAAAGAGAAAAAATAGAAGAAAAAGTTTGAAATGGTATGGACAACTCATAAGAATGGAAGAAGAGAGAATACTAAAGAAGATCCTTATTTGGAAAGCTAATGGAAGAAGTGGACGAGGCAGTCATAGATAACATTAGATAGATGGAGTGAGGAGAAGTATGGAAGCTAGAGATTTGAGGGAAGAAAATGCTCTAGCGATAAATCACTTTGGGTTGAAGGAGAAATACTGTATTGTGGAATATTCCTAATAAAATAGACTAGTTAGCGACGCACGCCGTGTATTAGCTAGTGATTTTTTTTTTAATTTTCTAAAATATGTAAAATATTTAATCGCATTACATTTCATGAGCTTACTTTTTGATTAGATAACTTCTCCATGCATATAAATATATAATAATAAAGCATTTTTAATAGAATTTCAATCTATACCCAATATCCAATCTTCATTATAGGTATTTTTCTGCTGAAATTTACCTGAGAATTGTATCATAAATGCCGAGGTTTAAAAAATCGGATATCTATATAGGGACGCATGTTGCAGCACAAAATCACGTTATTTTTTAAGTAAAGTATCAGAACCTACCACAGGCCTATATGATGGATTGGTCTTGTGGTTTTCGTGCTACATTTATCCATGTAGATTATTTCGTTTTCCAATACACATTTTCAGGTTTAGAAAAAAAAGTTTACTCAAGCTTCATGGCTGAGCAGATGTTTCATTTTAATGAAAGCCTCTCAAAAGAGGAAGTTTAATCTCCAGCTCTGACATTATGTTTTTATAATAATGAAATTCCTTAATACAAAATGCTCATCAATCAACCAATATATTCAATTAGCATAAAAAAAAGTATAAGATAAACACTTAAAATATATACGTTTTGGTAGATGCCGTCGCCTTAAACTGTGTTAAAATATTATATTTAAAATGTTTTGTGCAGGCCTTTCGGAAGTTAACTTCCATCATCACCAGGATGAGTATCTGCTACTAATTGTTGTTGTTTAAGACGTTGTGGACTCAAGTCTACAACGTCTTAAACAGCAATAACTAGTGGCAGATACTCATCCTGCTGATGATGGAATATAACTTCAGAAAGGCCTCCAGATAAAATTTAAAATATAACATTTTAACACAGTTGAGGACTATGACACCTGTCAAAAGGTACATATTTTAAGTTTCTATCTTATGACTATCCACCTCAACGGAATTTGATATGAATGTTATTAATATTAAAAAAAACATTGACCATAGACTAAAACAGTCCTTGTAAGGTAAATGTACAAATCTATTCCTATAATATCTCACTATTCCATATCCTCCATTGTTTTAGGTACCCGATTCTAGAATTCCCTCCTGTTATATCAAGGACTGTCCGACTCAAAAACAGTTTAAAAAACCCCACAAAATATTTCCTTAAACAATATCCATCCATCCACAGTAATTCTGCCCGAAGGCTGATCCTTCACAGCAATCATAGCATTTTAATGCTATGCTTGCAGCTTTACTCGGGAATTCTAGGTGTTGTAGCTTCCCGTTGCTTTCTACACCGGTGAAGGATGATGATGGCCACATGATTTCGGGGTCCATTTGGGCCCTAAAGTTTTCCTGACATTTATCTTACAGGTGAGGAAAAACTCCGATAAAAACCTCACCCAGAAAAACTGCCCCGACCGGGGATCGAACCCGGACCCGCTGCGTGACAAGGCAGCACGCTACCTCGAGACCACAGCGGTGGACAAACAATAAACTATATAACAATTTTCTACGCACATTTTAATTATTCTTTTATATTTTGTACTCTAATCACCAAGCCAATTTAATCAAATCATTCCATTAATGCGATTTTAATCTCTCGCCTTACACGCACTTTTACGCGCCAGATGCTACCGGGGCCTTACACTAGCACGACCTGTCGGGAGAGAGATTTTAATTATAGACCACCAACATACTTTTTTTTTTTACAACACAAGGACTTGGAGGGCTTCCCCGAATGAGGGATCAGCTCAATGCCAGGGCTTCCTCCGAGACAACACAAACATTAAGAAGAAACACATCATTCACACATACACACACACACACACACACATTCATACTAAACATGGTGAATATGACAACCATGATTATGATGGTAGATGGTGTTCGGGGACCGTATGGGCCTTAACGTTTCCTGACCTTTGTTTAACAAATAAAAAATACCCCCACCCAAAAAAAAAATCTCCCTGGAAACTTGTCCCGGCCGAAGTCGAACCCGGGCCCGCTGAGTACAGGAAGCGACGCTACCCCGATAACACAGCGGTGGACTAACATAAGTTATGATTTTATTATTATTATTATTATTATTATTATTATTATTATTATTTTAATATTTTCTGTTCTCTCCTTGTCATCTGCACAATGTGTATCCCATGTCTATTACATATTATTTATCAAATTGTAAATATTACGTAATTGTTAATATCTGTATAATTTAACCCTGGTGAAGTGGAAGAGAAGGCCTACGGTCTTAACCCCAACAGGTAAAATAAATTATTATTTTCAGGTTCTATTATTATTATAAAAATGGATTGACTGTTCTTTGCATTAAAAGTATTGGCAATGAGGTGAAGAAAGTAAATTTAACACAGGAGATGAGTAGAAAATATTAAGGATGTAAAAATAACTTATGTTCGAGCGGCCATGAACCTAAGGGTTCGATAGTGTCAGTGAGTTAGTTATTACATATTCAAGATCTTACGAAACTTCATCTTTTATTAGTGGTACCTATCTCTACTAGGCCTAAATAAATATTATATTATGGGATTTTTATCACGTACTTCAATTTGACCCAAAGTGATTGGAACACACTGTAAATATGAAGTAATTCTATAATAAGTAGGTCCACCGCTGTGGTCTCGAGGTAGCGTGCTGCCTTGTCACGCAGCGGGCCCGGGTTCGATCCCCGGTCGGGGCAGTTTTTCTGGGTGAGGTTTTATCGGGGTTTTTCCTCACCTGTAAGACAAATGTTAGGAAAACGTCAAGGCCCAAACGGTCCCCGAAATCATATGGTCATCATCATCATCCTTATCATTATCATCATCCTTCACCGGTGTGGAAAGCAACGGGAAGCTACCACACCCTACAATTCCCTAGTAAATCTCTAAAGCATAGCATGAAAATGCTATGATTGCAGTGAAAGACCTGCTCTCGGGCAGAAGTACTATGGATGGATTATTATTATAAAAAGGGATTTGTTGCTTTCTTTATTACACAGTATTGATAATGAGATGAGGGGATAAAACCAACCATGATTTGAAGAAAGTAAATTACACAGAGGATGAGTGGAATATATTAGGGATGTAAAAATAACTTATGTTCGCGCGGCCATGAACCTAAGGGTTAGATAATGGCAGTGAATTAGTTATTGCATATTCAAGATCTTACGAAACTTCATATTTTATTAGTGGTACCTATCTCTACTAAATAAATATTATATTATGGAATTTATCACGTACATCAATTTGACCCAAAGTGATTGGAACACACTGTAAATATTAAGTAATTCCTCTTCTTGTAATCTTGTAAGCCCATGTTTCCCTTAACAGAGATTTAGGCGCTCTCCCCCTACAGAGAAGAATTTGAACCATACTAATTTAGTTAACACTTGTTTTCGTATAGATGTCATTTGAGTGGTCCATGGTCAGCGTTTCGCTGGGAAACCAAGGTAGTACTAGGACGGGAAAATTCGGTAAATTTTGCTTAGAGGCCTTTTAATTCAGGCTTAAGGATTTTTTACGAACCTGAAAAATCTTCAAACTCGGGACCCACGGCTTAAAGTCCCTCCCGGAGGACTTGCTCCTTGGATTTTTCCATCCTAAAAAAATTCAACGATCCCGGCCGGGTTTGAACCCGCGACCCTCGGGACCAGAGGCAAGGAGCATAACCACTAATCCACCGCGGCCGATATTAAGTAATTCTGTAATAAGTAAAATCAAATGCCTCAGATGACAACTTCGTAGGTTTATACTAAACTTATTTCTATATTCTGAACAGTATTAGAAATATGATTAGCAGTTATTGTCATTACTGACGCCGATATAGACACTTGTCACACTAGAAGCGCATGCTACAAAATTCCAAACAAGAGAGGGAATTCACTGAAATGACGTGGTTATCATAAGTAATGCCACGAGTGATTTCCAAATTATCGATAAATTCACGACTCACGAAGTGAGGAGTGAATTTATCTAGAGAATTTGGAAATCAAGAGTGGCATTTGTTAGGACTATTTAACGAATAAAATTAAGCTGTTTACTCACAAATCATTATTTAACTATAGTTATTTTA
The DNA here is from genome assembly GCA_030220185.1 of Diploptera punctata. Taxonomy (NCBI): domain Eukaryota; kingdom Metazoa; phylum Arthropoda; class Insecta; order Blattodea; family Blaberidae; genus Diploptera; species Diploptera punctata. The sequence continues at coordinate 857,662 of JASPKZ010003051.1, forward strand.
AAATATTTATATATTTAATGTAAACGGCGATGTTTGAAAACAAATGAGAAACGATAGGTACGCTTCTATTGCTTCTTTTGTTTATCACTGCAACCAGATCATACTATTTATTGCCAAAGGAACGCAATATTGTAAGGAGGAGCTTTCTTTAATATGGTAATTATAACACTGATAAATATTTGGTGAAACACGACTCTGATTGGTTGTAAAACAGAAATCATTGAAACGTGATTGGCCATTGACTCCCATTTGGGGCATGAGTTAAATAGTCTATTTATTATGCACTGCTTAGCTTGCTTATCAATTGTATGGATCACTTCACTAGATGCCCAGCGTAAACGCATGCGCAATTAAACAAGCCAGAGGGCCTACTGAAGATTCATATTAAGTTAATACCAAACTGATATTGCAGGTTGTTATGATACATTGCGCTAAATTCGTAATACGATGAAAGTGGAATTGCTTCATCAACCCGACTATGGGTTTAGTACAGTCTATTCCTAAACCTATAGAGAAACAACATTTTAGATTAATTTCTGTATTATGGAATGTTGTGATATCTTCCGTATACGTCATGATACAGATAGACATAAGGCTGTACATACAAAATCTTTAATTTAATTTTTTTATTTAACAGGTTTTTAATGTATATAACATCTTCCAGTGCTCAATATTAAGTTTTGAATCACTCCCTCCTATCATCCCTATCCTTCCAGTCACCATCTTGCAGTTCCCTGTCAATCAGAAACATGCAGCAAGTAATCGGAAATGCCTCATCTTTCAGAAATATCTGAAAATGAGGCAACAAACACGACGAGAAACAAAACAATCCACAACACCAAGAAAAATAGAAACTGCAACTAGAAAACCATAAAATACTGAAGATAACTTTCCTCCATTATTGACCAACGATCCTAAGCCAGAGAATTTACTCCAACAAATCCTTCTGCTCCTGACCAACATCCTACAGAACCCTCAAGTCCTCCAATCCACGTTATCCTATATAAACTCACAAGTATCTTCAAATAAATAAACTACAATGAAGAAAACTTCAAGGAAGAAACTTTAAGACCGCAAAGCTTAAGTCAAACTCCAGCAAAATTATTGAAGACATCAAAAGACAAAAGAGGATATAAGAGAAGAATTGGAAGTACAGCCTTTATTGGATAAGGTTACGAATTACAGACAGGAATGGATTGATCATATGGATGGAATGAGTAAGGAGAGATATCCATTGTTAGCAAGAAATTATCAAGCAAGAGGAAGACGTGATGTTGGAAGAACTAGAGGACGTTGGGCTGATGCATTATGAAGTCGGAACGGGCAATTGCCTAATCCCTGGAGTGATGATGATGATGATGATGATGATGATGTCCAAAAGACATCACATTCAACTAGAAAAAGCTAAGAGAGGATCACTCTTATTAGCAAAAATCTAAATTGCAGCAGACCTTAACTACTTACTTACTTACTTACTTACTTACTTACTTACTTACTTACTTACTTACTTACTTACTTACTTACTCACTGGCACTATCGAATCCGTAGGTTCATGGCCGCGCGGACATAAGCTCTCCATACATCCCTATCCTGAGCTAATGCTTTCCAATCATTCCCTGTATAATCTACTTCCCTCAAATCATAGTTAATGTTATTCTCCCACCTCATTCTTGGTCTACCAACTGGGCGTTTTCCCTCTGGCTTTCCTACAAGAAGCTTCCATGCAAGTCTTTCATTCCCCATACGTGCAACATGTCCTGCCCATCGCAGTCTACGAGACTTTACTGTTCTTCCTATAAAGACCATGTAGTTCATTGTTATGTAGTCTTCTCCATTTACCTGTCTGTTCATCTCTCTTTGTTCCAAAAATTTTCCTAAGTACTTTATTCTCAAATACTTGTAATCTCCTTTCCTCCCTTAAAGTAAGAGTCCATGTTTCGCATCCATATAATATAACAGGTAAAATAATAGTTTTATATATATTCAGTTTAACATTTTTTGAAAGGAGTTGGGACATCAAGAGTCTCTACAATGCATAATAGCACGCATTTCCAGAATTGAGCCTATGTTTAATTTCTTTGTGCATCTCATTCCTATTTGTGATTATTGTTCCTAGGTATTTGAATTCAGCCACTTCCTTAAAATTTCCCTCATTTGCCATTAGCTGTCCATTTCCATTATATAATGAATTTCTACGTGTGACCATATATTTAGTTTTATTGATATTTACTTCCAATCCTAATTTCTTAGTGTTACTCAACAGTGTGTGCGTATTGTCCTTTAGTATCTCCTCGCTATCGGCCAAAAGTACTCCATCATCAGCATAAACTAACAGCTTATTAATACCATTGAGTTGTAAGCCTTCCCCATTCTCTAAAGATTTAATGGCAGACCTTAACTACAAGCACATTAATGAACGGGTCAAGACCTCAAAAAGGTCATTGACTACAAGTGCTTTCATCAAATTCATATCTACCTCTACCCATGTCCTCTTAAGTCTCCATCTTCTTTTCTTTCCATTTGGAATCCACTCCGAACTACAAACTGGCAATCTATCTTCATTCATCCTCTTCATGTGTCCAAACCATTGTAATTTTTTATTTCCCACAAATTGAATACTTGTTTCGTTAAAGTTAATTTTTTCTCGGATAATATTGTCTCTGATCCTGTCTTATTTAGAATATTGTGCAGATCTTCAAAAAATAAATTTCAAAGAAACTAAAATACATATTTATAAATCAATAGTAGAATACAAAGCGTAGAAATCTTACCCAGCACCAGCGCATCTGAGCAGCTGCTAGCAACATTGAACAGAAAAAGAGAAGAAATACATCCAGAATTCTACAGCACCGGGGCAATGGTGGACCGTGCGTGGAGAAAAGAAAATTTCGAAATGAGACACGTCATCTCTAGGTTGGCAGTCCATGGATTCCACCACCTGATATGCAACAACACAAAATTTCATGAAGCAAATATAGACTGTCAATGTGCGCTATGCGAAAAATCGTGTGACCGATATCACATTGAGCTATGCACAAAAAGAACAAAAACAGTGTGTGAATATGCAAATATGTAAATTTAAAATGTATTCTATTTTAATCCTGGCTATTTGGCTGCAATAAAATTATTATTACAAAGCGTAGAAATGAACTTCCTTAGAAGAACAAAAGGCAGCACAGGATTGGATCGGATAAAGAATGAAGATATAAGAACAGAGTTAAATATATGAGTGCCTCAGAGCCATAGGTGCCTAACCCACAATTAATAAATATGCTCTTCCCTGTAATTGCACTGGAAATAATCATCTCTCTCAGAGCCACATCTGTCTATAATATTTTTGTGTTAATTTCAACTCATCCATAATTATATAGATTGATGTGACTCTGACAGAGGTGATTATTTTAGTGCAATAACAGGGATAAACTTATTTTTTTTTAAATTGTGGGTTAGGCACCTATGGCACTGAGGCATTCATATATCCATTGAATGGTAAAATCAAAAAATATAGAAAAAAATGGTTTAGACATCTAGAAAGAATGAATGTAACATGATTACCAAAAGCAGCATTTAACTACAAGCCAAGAGGTTCAAGGAATGTAGGAATGCCAGTGAAAAGATGGACAAAACAATTGTGAGGCGGAACAGGCAATTTGCCTAGCCCGTGAAGTGAAGAAGAAGAAAAAGAAAGAAGAAGATAAATCAATAGTAAGAAGTTTAATGATCTATGGAACAGAAACATGGACTATAAATAACAAATTGAATTCAAAATTGCTATCTACAGAAATGATTATAATTATAATCGTGGAAATTAGGTTTTTGGGCAGTGGCTCCTACATAAACTAGCTGGTGGTACGCTACACTACTCTCAAAATTAGTTTTACAATTAAGTTAATATAACGTATAAGCAAATTAAAGACTGCAGCAAATACCATAAGAATGCTTGAAAAGTAACAATGACCAATCACATTTCAATGATTTTTTATTTACAACCAATCGCAGTCGTGTTTCGCCTGGAATTTACCAAACTAAAGTTTATCATAATAAAGAAAACACCCCCTTTTTAACATTCTAAATAAGTCATAGCATTATTTTGCAGTGACTGACTCTGTAAGAAATACGGCTACCACATTGTATATATAGTGCATGAATGTCAACACGTAGCGCATACGAGAGATAATATAAAAACATTTGTAACAATTGATTATATCACCAAAAAAACAAACCACTGTTTGCATTTTCTGAAACGAATTATTTTCCAGGAAATGACGGCTATTTCTGTCGTGAAGATCTCTTATAGACGTTGCAGAAAAATAAAATTGACATATTTACAACATATGACATCAGACATTAATTAATACATATAACGTTGGTTATAAATTTCTCCACTAGGGTGTATTCTTACAACATTGCGATCCTTTGGCAATAAATAATATGATCTGGTTGCAGTGATGAACAAAAGAAGCAAATGAAGCGTACCAATCGTTTCTCGTTTCTTTTCAAACATCGCCATTTACATTAAATGTATCCATCTTTTAAAATAACTATATTTAAATAATGATTTGTGAGTAAACAGCTTAATTTTATTCGTTAAATAGTCCTAACAAATGCCACTCTTGATTTCCAAATTATCTAGATAAATTTGGAAATCACTCGTGACATTACTTATGATAATCCTTAAGACACCGAAGTTAGATCGAATGATTTACAGGCTGTATTTTATTGGATATTTGTGAACGACAGTGTTGGTTATAACAAAGTTATTTCTCTTGGTTATATAATATCAAAACTTTGGGTTTACATCGGTCTGATAACTGGAAACAACATGGTAGGATTATATGGAGACCATAAAATGACATATGAACTGGCTGACATTGCACTATGTTAATTAATAGTGGATAGTATTGCAGATACATCTTCAGCATGTGTAATAGTCCCTATCAATATTCCAAACAATCATACTGGATGTTTCTCATGGTGGAATAATGTTTACGCATATATTATGTGTTAAATTCCACCAATGTTAGATATAGCCTTACATAACAGTAAGCCTATAGTTTATGATACGAAGTACAGAGAAAAATCTGAAATTTTGTTATAACAATAATAATAATAATAATAATAATAATAATAATAATAATAATAATAATAATAAGAAGAAGAAGAAGAAGAAGAAGAGTGGAGTAAAGACCAGGGTTAATTCATACAGATATCAACAATTGAAGACTTGAAATGGAGAAGGATGTAAGTGGTATATTTGTTCTATTTTGCATGGATAATAACACTGGTCAACATGATTTTTGTCTTATGAGTACCAATAGTTGAACTGAATGCAGTTTTTCTATCGTGTTTTCAAATATGTATTCGGAATTTCTGCATCACCCACAGTTTTAATAAATGGATTTAAATAATTATTTTTTTAACAAACCTAGATTTCTTCCCGGAAAATCTTGGCTCAGTGAGCGATGATCACGGGGAACACTTTCATCAGCAGATTTCAGTTATGGAAAAGAGATATCAAGGCAAATGGAATCCCAACATGCTGGCCGATTATTGTTGGACCATCAAGAGGGATGCTCCACAGGCGAAATATAGCAGAAAATCGGCATTTCTTACTTTCCAGGTGAGTCCGAATGTTCGAATATTGTGTAGTTTCGAATGTAGAAAATATTAAAGTGTTTGAAATTATAAATGCCTGTCTCTCGGAAACCTTGCGTGATGGAGAAAAACAGATATAATATTTGAATTCAGGAGAAAAAAAATACTATCAGAATCACATATTTTTCTTTCTGAGACAAACAAGTTTATTTTTTGTTGCTCAGTGTAATCTACGTTCCATCGCCAATGCCCTGACAAGAGACGGAATATGTTCTCTGCACTTCCGTCTCTTCCAGGCCTGTCGCACCCTGGAGTTTTTTTTTTCTGGTAATGTACATGAAAATAAGATTTATGCGCCAAAAACCAAGGCACATTGAGTGGGAAAACAACATAAAGTTAATGCATTCTACAGGAGTTCATAATTGAAATACTGGATTATGTTCACAATACAACATGCCAAACAAGTGCCCGGAATTAGGTTCCCTAGAGCAGTATTAAAATACATGCGAAATGGAGAGAAAGTCGCTGGGACATTCCCCGAAGAAGTAAAAAGAGAATTTTGTGTTGGCAGTAACAGTTAGTCAAAAATTATCATACTACACTTTAACTAACTAACTCACCGGCACAATGAAACCCGAGTTTCTTGGACGCGCGGGCAAAAGCTCTCCACGCCTCCCTATCTTGGATCAGTGTTTTTAAAATCATCCCCTATTAACTACTTATCTCAAATCATGGTTAACGCTATTCTCACACCTCATTCTTGGTATATGAACTGGGAGTTTTACTTCTGGTTTTCCTAGAGGGAGCTTCCATGCCCATCTTTCTTTCATTCCGCATTCGTGCCACATGTCTTGCCCATCGCAGTCAATAGACATGACTGTTGTCATTATATCTGATTTCCTATAAAGATCAAGCAGCTTACAGTTATGTAGGATCTAAGCTTCTCCATCCGCCTATCTATTCATCTCTCGTTGGTTCTACATTTTCCTAAGAATTTTATTCTCAAAATACTGGTAATCTTTTCTCTTCCCTTAAATTAAGAGTCGACTACATCATCAGCATAAACTTACATTTTATTAATATCATTGAGTTGTAGGCTTTCTTCATCCTCTAAAGATTTAATTGAATGCTCTATTTTTTTAATAGTAGAGTGCATCTCCTTGCTTTAATCCATTGTGAATTTCAAAAGTATCCGAAACCAGTTTGCCTATATGCACTCTGCTATTTGTGCCTTTAAACACATTTGAATAACTTTAATTAACTTGTTAGAAATTCCGATCTGAAGCAGAACATTACAGGGCTATTCAGAAAGAAGGAATAGGCTTCAAACATTTGTTTCTTCCAAACTACAAAAAATAGAAACAATTCCAACGTTTCTAGAAAGAGAAAAGTTTGAAGTTTCGATCACGGCCGCATTGGCGCTGTTGCTTGAAGTTGCGATCATGGTCACGTTGGTGCTGTTGCTTGAAGTTGTGATCATGGTCGCATTGGTGCTGTTGGATTGGAAGAGGAGGAGCAGAAGATCAACTTCATCGCCGGCGGCCTCCCAGGGCACCAGATCTAACCCCGTGTGATTTTTTTATCTGTGGGATTAAGTAAAAAGACCGTGTTTTATCCCCACTACACCTGACACTCTTGAAAATCTGCGACATCGAATTGGTGAAGCTGTGAATTTCGATAACTAGAGACCAGCTGATTCGTGTGTGGCCACAAATGAACCATCATTTTGGTATTTGTCGTGTAACACATGGTGCTCATATTGAATGCATAAAATAGTGAAATTTGAACTTTTCTCTTTCCAGGAACGTTAGAATCGTGTTTCTATTTCTTGTAGTTTCGAAGAAATAAATGTTTGAAGTCTGCTCCTTCTTTTTGAATAGCCCTATATATACTATAACTTCTCCATCTTAATTGAATCGTATGTCTTTTTGAAATCTACGTATAGTACTATATGTTATGATATCTAATATATAAAAATGAATCTTTGTTTGTTTGTTTGTTTGTTTGTTCGTACTTTATGCGCGGACATACCGTTGATCCGATTGTGATGAGGCTTTTTGCAAAATGTTCAGGAGATTCCCGTGATGAACATAGACTATAAGAGAGTTGCGATATTCAACTCCTACACCCTTAAAAATCGCCCTTTGTTGTGGGAAACATGAAAAAAATAGCTCTTTGGACGCTTAAATGGCTTACGCTGCCTAAACCATAACAAATACACACAATTAATGTACACAGAATTGAATATCTCAAAAAGCTCTACAAAAAAGTCCGCGATAGCATATGTTTATCTCTTACGGATAACTCACAATAACCATTTTTGTCTTTCATTGATGTCAAGAAGATCCTGTGCAAGCATAACAGCACATGGTGGATATTCTTTTACGGATAACTCACAATAACGAATTTTGTCTTTTAGCTCACTTATGCCAAGAAGATCGAGATAAGTAGATTCCCGGGCAACACCAGGTAATCAGCACGGGGAATCTTAAAATAATTACGATATACATTTATAATTATCTTTCATTTTACTTATTCAACTAATCATAAGAAGTACATTAATTTTCGTCTTTCAGCTCATTTATGTCAAGAAGATCGGGATGAGTAGATTCCCGGACAACGCCGGTTAAACAGCACGGGGTATCTAAAAATAACTGTGATATAAAGTTTTCCTTCTACTTATTGAACTAAACATAAACCACATTAATTTTCGTATTTTAGCTCAGTTATACAAAGAAGATCGGGATAAGTAGATTCGCGGGTAATGTCGGGTAATCAGCTCAGGGTATCTAAAAAATATAAATGTATACTTATTTTTTCCTATTACTTATTCAACTAAACATAAAAACACATTAATTTTCATTTATTTAGGCGTAGCAGCGCACGCCGGGTATTGGCTAGTATTATATACATAATAGGCTATGTATTTCACTGATATAAATTTTAATTCTGTCATCTTCAATGACTGACGTCCTTTGCAAATCGTTCTGAAATCTCCTTTAACCTTCTTACTCTTCTTCTTCTACATCATTGAATTAGCCTTAGACATGTTTCTACATCAAGTGACCGTATACCTACCTCCATCTAGTTATGGGCGCGCAATATTTCTTCTTCCTTTGGGTTGGTAGTGAAGCAAAATTTGTGGCAGTTTATCGGGTGTCATTGTTTCTATATGCTGGAGCCAGTTAGACCTTGAATTTTGAATTTTATTTATAACACTGTAGAATTCAGTTCTTATTCCTTCATTTTATTTCTCATCTAACAATGCACAGTCTGTTACTGAGTGTAAGAATTTCATTTTACCTACTTCTATTTCCTTTTATCTGATTTTTTAAGTCTCCAATTTTTACAAGCATATGTTCCTTCTTTTTGAATAGCCCTATATATATACCGCGGTGGATTAGTGGTTATGCTCCTTGCCTCTGGTCCCGAGGGTCGATGGATCTTTTTTTTTAGGATGGAAAAATCCAAGGAGCAAGTCCTCCGGGAGGGACTTTATGCCGTGGGTCTCGAGTCTGAAGATTTTCAGGCTCGTAAAAGATCATTAAGCCTGAATGAAAAGGCATCTAAGCAAAATTTACCGAATTTTCCCGTCCTAGTACTACCTTGGTTTCCTAGATGTCAGCATGAGGCGGAACGCTGACTACGAACCACTCCAATGACATCTGTACGAAAACAAATGTAACTAAATTAGTATGGTTCAAATACTTCCCTGTAGGGGGAGAGCGCCTAAATCTCTGTTAAGGGAAACATTGGATTACAAGAAGATATATATATATATATATATATATAACTTCTCCATCTTAATTGAATCGTATTCCTTTTTTAAAGTCTACACATAGTTCTATATATTACGATATATTATATACATAATATGTAATTCACTGATATAAATTTTATGTCAAAGTTTTATAGAATTTTAATTGTGTAAGTTTTAAATAAAAGGATAATAGAAGTAGCTGAAATGAAATTATTGCGTTCAGTAACAGGCTTTACATTTTTAGATAATATATTTGTGATTAGGCAGATTACAGAAAAGATGTTGGCTAAAGGAAAATAACTTCATATGGCATTAATAGATCTGGAAAAGGCATATGACTCTGTACCCATCAACAAGCTTTGGGTGGCAATGGAGAAGTTTGAAATACCTAAAAGTCTTACATATTTTATAAAAAGAATGTATGATTGTAAAGCAAGTATTAAGGTTGGAAATAGAGTATCCTCAGAATTTGATATAACAAAAGGATTAAGACAAGGATGCGGGATGTCACCAACATTGTTCAAGATATATTTACAAGATGTATTAATGAAATGGAATAAGTCATGTAGGGGAATGTAAATCAACATTAATGCCCGTTTATTGCACAATTTATTATTCGGTGATGATCAGATCATAATAGGACAAAATAAAGAAGATATAGAATATATGATTAGAAAGTTGGTAGATGCATTTGAGGTAGGTGGACTGAAGATAAATTATATTAAAGCAGAATATATGGTAATCGGAGGAAATTCAGAAGACTGCAGATAAATAATACGATAATTAAACGTGTTGAAGAATTTAAATAGATTGGATCTATAATAGATAAATCTGGTACTTATGAAAAATATATTATAACAGAGTAAATTGTGCAAGGAAGTCGATTAGATCCCTGAATGGTCTTTTATGGAATAGAAATTTGACCAGAAAAACAAAAAGGAAGAGATTATACAGATAATAATAGAAAGTATACTTACATATGGATCAGAAAGCTGGACAATAAATGAAAGGATACAGAAAAGAATCTTGGCGACAGAAATGGATGGATTACGGAGAAGTATGAGAATATCCAGGCTACAACATATTCGAAATACATATATCACACAAGAAATGGATGCACAAGAAACTGTTAACGAAAGGATAACAAAGGGAGCTTTACAGTGGTATGGACATGTACAACGGATGTCGGAAGACCAGTGGCCTGAACAGGTGTTAGATTGGATGGTACCAGGCAGAAAGGAGAGGGGGAGAAGTAGAAGAACATGGTATGAGAGAATATATGATGTCATGATGAAGAGGAGTATGAAAGAAGGACAATGGGAAGATAGGAATCTCTGGAAAGCAGGAATCAAGGGCGAACTGCTGTAAAGTGGAAAGCCTGTATTAGGTATATTAGGTATGTTAATAGGGTACTGCCATAGTTTTATAGAATTTTAATTGTGTAAGTTTTAAATAAAATTATATTAGAGGTAGCTGAAATGAAATTATTGCGTTCAGTTACAGGCTTTACATTTTTACATTATAATGAAAATAATAAGAACCTAATTAAACATCTGCAGTGTTATAAATAAAATTCAAAATTAAATAAATTATTGGCGAAACAATTTTTCCTGCCGATTATTTAAATGTTCAGGACCGCAATGAAAACAAAATCATATAAAACTATAAGTTAGTATTGTGAATTATTGTGTAATTTGACATAAATTTAAGTAACTTCCTCAGGTTGGCCACTATGAGTCTCAAAACGAATTGTGGAATCTAATATCATACCAATTTTAGAGGATGGTCTAAATGCAATAATATCTATTCTCTGTTACTCCCATTAATGGCCACACCATGTACTTCCTCATAAACTGTGTATCCAAAATCTCGCAAGGCTTCTGCCATCATATTTCGAATAGTGTGGTGCCGAATATTTCTCAGTGATTCTCCAAATGTAACAGCATTGAAAAATGTTAAATAATTTCTACTTGTTTGTTTTTCTTTGTTTTATAACAAATTCAAATAAAAGTAATCAATGTATCTTATAGAATACATTTCCAATTTAAGGGTTAACTAGATTTACTATAGACTAAATTATGAAGTTATATACAGTCAATATGCCCATTTCACCAATAAATGTTTAAAATGGTCAACTAGTTTCTACAGCCAAGCTGTCATTCTCAAGACCAGATATTGACTGAAGACAATATAGATAAAAAATAAAGATACAAATTCAGTTAAAAACAAACTACGTCACATGACGCAATCATTCACAAGTGAAAGTAAAACATAATAAAACTAATCCTCTTTTTTATCAATTAGAGAAAAGAGGGGGCTGTACGGAATAGGGCCTTTGTCTTTGTTCATTATTTTATCCTTATTTTTATAAATTTCCAAACTTTCAAGGACGTTAAGGAATTTGAAATCCCTGACCGAACGAACCAGCCTAAGATTACTTTTGTTGATAGCGTGACCGTACTCAGAAATATGCTGGGCAACTCCAGATTTTTCAATTCTGTTGAGTCTGAAATGGGCAATATGTTCATTAAATCTGGTTAAAATGGATCTTCTGGTTTGCCCAACATATTTCAAGTCACAGTCATTGCATCCATTTTAACCAGATTTAATGAACATATTGCCCATTTCAGACTCAACAGAATTGAAAAATCTGGAGTTGCCCAGCATATTTCTGAGTACGGTCACGCTATCAACAAAAGTAATCTTAGGCTGGTTCGTTCGGTCAGGGATTTCAAATTCCTTAACGTCCTTGAAAGTTTGGAAATTTATAAAAATAAGGATAAAATAATGAACAAAGACAAAGGCCCTATTCCGTACAGCCCCCTCTTCTCTAATTGATAAAAAAGAGGATTAGTTTTATTATGTTTTACTTTCACTTGTGAATGATTGCGTCATGTGACGTAGTTTGTTTTTAACTGAATTTGTATCTTTATTTTTTATCTATATTGTCTTCAGTCAATATCTGGTCTTGAGAATGACAGCTTGGCTGTAGAAACTAGTTGACCATTTTAAACATTTATTGGTGAAATGGGCATATTGACTGTATATATATTTTAATATTGTATCACCAAGAAGATCAATTGTGTACTAAATAAATTATGAAGGATGGAGCTGTCAGTAATAGCACCAAGTGTTGCTCCACTCATGCATTAAATGTATTGTGCACGGTGCGCCCAACTGCCAAGGCTTCAATGATTGATAACCAAGTGTGTTGTTCAGATCTGGAGAGCCACAGGGTCTCATTAGTCATCGGCAAATGTAATTGAAGCGACCGAATGTATCAGGACAAGGAGAGGCGGGGCTTCGCATTATGTTCACACCCAGTGGCGTAAAACTGCTTAACAATCTCGTTACTTTTCCATTAGTTATCAACTAAAAATTGCTTCTTACAAAATGTAATCTATATAAAACTCTGGTAAAATCAACATTAATAATAATAATAATAATAATAATAATAATAATAATAATAATAATAATAATAATAATAATAATAATAATAATAATAGTTAGGAGTTTCATTTACATTGAACATTTTATTGTGCAATTCAATATAACTTGACTTAGTTTCTATTAATCTTATAAGTACATAATTGAAAATAAATAGTTTTTAAATATAATTACCTTTTTGTATTTAGTATAAATGTAATAAGAATTATTATAGTCATTTGTACTGTGAAGGATAATATATTTTATTATAAAAGTTTATATTATTTTTGTACCTTGTATATCAGGGTTTAATTCTCTTAATTTAGAAATGCAATTGATAAATTTATTTGTTGAAATTCTCTCAATAACGATTGGTATAAATATATGGTTAGCCCCAAAGATTTCAAGCATTGTCCATAAAATATAATAATAATAATAATAATTATTATTATTATTATTATTATTATTATTATTATCATCATTATTTATTTATTGATTTATTCTGGCAGAGTTAAGGCCAAAAGGCCTTCTCTTCCACTCAACCAGCACAAATTACAAGTATATATTTGACAATATAGATTATATATACACTATACTAATTATAAAGAATTAAAAATATATTAAATGTAGCAATGAAAATTTAATGTACAAACATCTTATACGATGATGATAATAATAACAATAATTAATAAAACTTATGATAATAATAATAATAATAATTATTATTATTATTATTATTATTATTATTATTATTATTATTATTATTATTATTATTATTATTATTATTATTATTATTATAGTATAAATATGATAAATTATACGAGAAACACCAATTAATATAATGTACCTTACACTGGGTAATGATGAAGTCGAGAATAGAGCAAATAAAAATTTAGATTTCTTTTAAAAGATACCAATGTCCGGCAGCCACTTGTTTCTTGTGGTAAGAAATTCCAGTTGCGAGAAGTGAAGATAGTATATGACATGGAATGATGTGATGTCCTATGTTGCGGTATATTAAGCAGGAGACTACGTTGTAATGTTGTGTTAAGTTATGGTTGGAGGATAGATACTGGAAACGAGGGGATACATAATTGAGAGTCGAGTTATGAATTATACTGTGTAATTTTCTTCTCTCTTTAAGATGTAGCCATGATAATTCGTGGAAAAACGGAGAAAAGTGATTGTATTTTTGGACATTAAATATGAAACATTTCACATAGTAGTGAAACAAGGGCCTTATCCCAGATTGACTGTCAACCATTGAAACAAGGGCCTTATCCCAGATTGACTGTCAACCATTGCATGCCGAAACCTATCTTGAAATTTCTCCCAGAGAAGCGTTGTGAAATAAATGCCGTGTCCAAAATATTATCCGCCACTGCAAGGCACGAAAATCCAGCGCCAAATCTCTCATTTAAACTATAGGGAATGTAATGTTAAAATATTAAAATAGGTACCTGATGTAGCAGTTGTCCTCTACAAAATCAACTTCTGTTTAAGAAACTTCGTCAAATGGTTTAAATAATGAAGGCGTTTCAAAAATCAAGTTTTGTCTTTTACATTTTTTCTAATGCTACCAGGTTATCTTTTATGATATTTCTGGCTTTCTCCTCTGGTAGTGGCGGAATTGTAATACATTTCTTAGGTTGGGGCATCTGGAAGGCGGAATTACGTTAAGCCGATGGTATGATGGGTGATAAATGATAATGAAGCGCCGGGAGACTTCTTAACCTAAACTTAACCTAAATTCCAGACCATGAGGAACCACAGGAATAATTCCCTTTAAGAAAAATTTCCTAGGGTCTGACCGGGAGTCGAACACGGGATCTCATGAACAGTAGTTAGTATCGCTGACCACTAGACCATGAGGCTGGTCTCTTCTGCATTCTATCTGGTACTATTCTATAGGGATGTAAAAGAACTCCTGACTTCGTAGATTGAATAATCTTCACTATTTGCTGTCGACGCCACGTCCTGCCTCACTCCACTCCGCTCTTACTCAAGCAAGGACGAACACATTCTCCGTTCATTTCTGGATTCTGGCTTCAATTTCGGGGGTAGAATTTGAATTCGAATATATCAAAATTGTTCCCGCGCCGTAGCCGAGCGGTTAAGGTAGGAAGCCTTGGCGCTGAGCTACGGGACTTGCGCTGGTTCGAGTCTCCATGAGGGAAGAAATTTTCTCATGGTATTTCGGCCAGTATGGGACCGGTGCCCACCCAGCATCGTGAGGCAATTGGGTACCTACAATAAGTAGCGGCTCCAGGTTGAGGAACCAGCTATAACGGCTGGGGGACTCGACATGCTAACCACATGTCACCCCTACACTGGCTGTTGATCATCTACCTCTGTGATTGACACATGTGGATGTGAAGGGCCAGCAGCCGGCTGGTAAAAGGGCAACCGCTGAAAAGTGGAAAGACCCTCAATCGGAATATATCAAAATTGCAATATTAATTGATTTCATCAAGGGTTGTTGACTGTGCCTTGTGGTTAAAGCGGCAGGTTTTTGACACGGTCTTGGTACACCACAACAGTTCTATGAGAGAAATTTCAAGATAGGTTTCGGGATGCAGTGATTGGCATTTATCTTGTGAGTTCATTTGAATATATATTAAGAAAAATATATGGACCAATATGCGACAAGGGAGAATGGCTTATAAGATATAACACTGAGTTCTATCTGTTGTACAAGTCTCCTGATGTGGTTACATCAATTAAAGTTTCAAGATTGCGTCCAAAGAATAACTGAACATGAGATATAAAAAATGGAAAATAAATTTGAAGGAAAAGGAATATGGGACGACCGAGAGTGTAGGAAGGATGTAATTTTGAGGTTGGATTTCTCAACCGAAGTCTAATAGATCCATCGAAATCAGGAATTTTATTAGTTCCCTGTAGATTAAATTAGAGATTTGGCGCTGGATTTTAGTGTCTTGCAGTTAAAAGAGGCAGATTACACTGATCAACATGATTTTTTGTCTCATGAGTACCAATAGTTGTATTTAATGCAGTTTTTATCGTTTTTTCAAATATGTATTCGGAAATCCTCCATCACCCACAGTTTTTTATTTCAATTTCAATTAATGGATTTAAACATTTCTTTTTTTAATAAACGTTTTCTCGTCCATTTATCCATTGTAAAATAAAACAAATGAGCTAACTCAAATGTTTTCAGCTATGGAAAAGAGATATCAAGGCAAATTGAATCCTAATATGCTGGCCGATTATTTTTTTTTAGTTAGTAGTAGTAGTAGGACTTTATTAGACAAAAAAGTAAGATATTGATGGACCATCAAGAGGGATATTCCACAGGCGAAATATAGCAGAAAATCGTCATTTCTTACTTTCTAGGTGAGTCCGGATGTTCGAATATTGTGTAGTTACTAATGTAGAAAATATTACAGTGTTTGAAATTATAAATGCCTGTCTCTCGGAAACCTTGCGTGATGGAGAAAACCCGATATCATTTTTGAATTCAAGAGAAAAAATACTATCAGAATCATATATTTTTCTTTCTGAGACAAAAAAAAGTTTGTTTTTTGTTGCTCAGTGTTATTTTATACACGGCCTTGGTACATCACAATGCTTATCTGGGAGAAATTTCAAGGTAGATTTTGGTATGAAATCATTGTCAGTTGTCTTGTTAAATTTTAATTTTTGAAGAGCAATAGGAGTTCATCAGCTCTTTATTCGATACTTCATATAAAACTAAAAAGTCGTTAATTCTGTCAATAGAGTCCCCTTGCGTTTTTCAACAACAGTACAAGCTGAATTTGTCAGTAGAAGGGGATACGTTCCCTCCATCACGACACTGACAATGAAATGAAGCGAGTAAATTTACCAGCATTGGGCGGGGCATCACACAAATTATGTTGGCACTTGCGAAAAGAAAAATGTCCCTCGCGATGATTAGTGCGAATCATAATTCTAACTGCGTGCTGACGTGCAAGTGACACCTACCAGTTCCCCGTCACTCCCTAACTGCAGTTCCAGTTCCACCTCCTCTTCAAACCCACAGAATTGTATTATCATACAACATGCTTCATTTTAAATCATGTCCATTTCAAAAGGGACATTGAATAATATAATACCGGGAATTTAAAAAAAAAAAAGAAAAGATAAATGAATTTAATCTAATGTATGGCACTATTAAAAGAACCCTTAAAAACACAAGAAAACAAACAAAAATTAAATTTTATAAAGTAATGGCGGTTCCTGTATTGATGTATGGATCAGAATGTTGGATGATCACTAAAAGACAAGAACAAAGATTGGAAGCAGCTGAGATGCGATTTTTTAAGAAATATAGCAGGATATACTCTGCTGGATAAGAAAAGAAATGAAGATATAAGAAAGGAACTAAATATTTTCAAACTTACAGACCGAGTAATTAAATATAAGAACGACTGGAAATAACATATTGATAGAATGCCAGAAGGAAGATTTCCAAAATTATTGCTAAAATATAAACCGTGCGGAAGGAGAAATGTTGGTCGCCCACACAGAAGATGGTCTGAACAATTTTAACAATTCTAGCTTTCATGAAACCGGAACGAGCCAACAGGCTTAATCCCTGAATGTGATGATGATGTGACATAAGTACTAATTCACTGGCACTATCGAACCAGTAGATTCATGGCCGCGCAGGCATAAGCTCTCAATACATCCCTACCCTGAGCTAATGTTTTCCAATCATTCCCTATATAAATAAACTAATTCGCTCAAATTATGTTTAATATTATTCTCCCACCTCGTCCTTAGTCTACCAACTGTGCGCTCTCCCTCTGGTCTTCCTATCAGAAGCTTCCATGCCCCTTTTTCATTCCCCATTCGAGCCAGATGTCCAGCCCATCGCAGTCTACGAAACTTAACTGTTATTATATCTCATCATCATCATCATCTTCATGGTAGGCCGTCGGCCTGTTCCGCTCATCTTCCCATCGTCTTCTAGGACGTCCCATATCTCTATAGCCTTGAGGTTGGTACAACAGAGCTTTTTTTGTTAGCCTAGAAGAGTCCATTCTTAAAATATATTCATGCCATTTTTGTTTATAATTTTGTATTTTTTCATTTAGATTAAAAAATTTGAGTTCTTGCCTAGTTGTTTCACTAGGAATGTGGTATCTTAGAGTATATCCTGCAACTTATCTGACGAACTTCATCTCTGATATTTCTAGTAATCTTCTGGTTTCATATAACCTCCCTATACATTTTTAACTTGAGTTAATATTTTCCAATCATCCGCTGCAAAATCTACTTCCCTGAAATCATGATTAAAATTATTCTCCCACTTAATTCTTGGCCTGCCTATTTCACGCTTTCTCTCTTGTTTTTCTAGACGGAGTTTCTATGCCTCTCTTTCATTTCCCTTTCGTACCAAATGCCCTGCCCACCTCAGTCTACGAGACTTAACTCTTATTATATCTGGTTTCCTATCATCTCCATATACATTTTTAACTTGAGGTAATATTATCCAATCATCCGCTGTAAAATCTACTTTCATGAAATCTTGGTTAATATTATTCTCCCACTCCATCCTTGGCCTATGTACTGGGCACTTCCCTCCTGTTTCCCTAGAAGAGTTTCCTTGCCTCTCTTTCATTCACTATTAGTGCCAAATGTCCTGTCCATCGCAGTCTACGAGACTTAACTCTTATTATATCTGATTTCCCATAACGATCATGTAATTGACTATTATTCAGTCTTCTCCATTCTCCTGTAATTTCATCTCTCTTAGATCCAATATTTTCCTAAGAACTTCACTCTCAAATACTAGTAATATTTTCTCCTCCATTAAAATTTGTTTTAGTAAGTGCTTTAAAATAAAAAATGCACAATATGACCCATTTTTAAGTTTAATGAGTAAAAAATGAATACTGGTGTACAGTAGTTGGGATGAAGTAATTATTAAACAAGCAGTTAATGCTAATGAGGACGTACAAATCTATTCACTGTACTCGACTCGTACAATGTATCACTCTGCAGGCTACATAATCCTGCTAACTGCTACTCAGGGAATAGTTGCACCTTTAATGGACATGATCATTAATCAGCCATTTTATTTTAGAATTGATTTAGCTTAGCTGTCTGCAACAACTACCTCCCATTATGAAGTTCGATACGCAAAGCAATTTCCTTCCTATTCAACGTAAAATTAACTTGCTTCATTTAAGTTTCGTTAAATAATTATCAATTTCGTCTTTCACGATTAGGTTTTTTGCTTGTTCCGATCTCACATATGTTCAGCCCAACGTTTTCTTGGTAATTCCACCGATCATCGTCCTCCAGGATTATACATCAATGCCCCTTTGGTATCCTATCCCTTGTCATTTTTTTCAGATGCTCTATTCAATTGTTCCTGTGTTCTTCTATTTGTAGAAGAAGTGGTAGTAGTACTCCCTCCATGGTATCTTTATCTTGTCGTGGTGGAGTGGCTTGCGTGCTTAAATGATCCCGAGAGCTACGCCGGCGGTAGCATTGCTGTTACCCAAGCCGGACTGGTCGAAGGTGATAAGCCAGACGAAAAAAGTACCTTGGTCGAAAGAGTGACGATCTTTCGCCGTAAAAATACCACCGTCAAGTAATGCGGACATGAATTCAACTGGGGTAAAATTTTCCGGAGATCAAATAGTCCCCCATTCGGTTCTCCTGGCGGAGACTACTTCAGGGAACCTATGCCAAGACTCAAACATAGGGACATGTTTCTAGGAACATGGAATGTTAGGACTTTATTCAATATCGGGGCACTAGAGGTATTAACCCGTGAATTAGACATATCGTCCTATGATTTGAGGGAAGTAGATTATACAGGGAGTGATTGGAAAACATTGGCTCGGGATAGGTATGTATGGATAGCTTATATCCGCGCGGTCATGAACCTACGGGTTCGACAATGTCAGTGAATTAGTTAGTGGTAGTAGTACTTTTAGTCCCTCTCTAATATTCTCACCTTTAATATGTTCTTCTCTTGTACAACCTTTCACAGCCTGTAGCAAGCTCATTTCCGATACCTGAATTATTATTTGTTTCTTTTCCCTTTAGGACCCAGGCCTCATTTCCATACATCATTAAAATTATGAAGAAAAATAAAGTTTAATATCCATAATTCCTTATCTGGATGCCAAAACTTGGAGGTAAATAACCCTATTAGTAAACTGCATATTCACTGTTTCACACCTCCAAATAAACTCTCCATACATCCTTATCCTGAGCTAATTTTTTTCAATCATTCCCTGTATAATCTACTTCCCTCAAATCATAGTTAATATTATCCTCCCACCTCATTCTTGGTCTACCAACTGGGCGTTCTCTCTCTGGTTTTCTTTCAAGAAGCTTCCATGCACGTATTTCATTTCCCATACGTAAATTATATAAGATATAAGCAATTAAATTGGCACTGGCACGTATGGAGAATGCACAAAAAAAATGTAACCCAGAAAATTATAGGTATATGGCCAACTTGAATATGAACACTGTCCCTAAATGATTGATTGACGATTGAACCCTGTTGATCCCACGCAGGGACATGGGTGCTTTCTTAGAAAGAAGTTTCTTAACCAGACGAAAATTTTCCATACAGATGAGTGACACGTCAGTACACCACCTCGAGTAGGATATCCATAATTCCATCTAGTAGGAAACTAAAATATTACTCGGATGAAAAAGATCGGTAAATTTTGCTCAGAGGTATTTTGTTCAAACTTGGGGTTCTTTACGAGCCTGAAAATCTTCAGACTCAGGATCCACGGTTTAAAGTTCCTTCCGGAAAACTTGTTCTTTGGTGTTTTTTTCCAATCCTAAAAGTCATCCATCCCGGCCGGGTTTAAACCTGAAACCTTCGGCAAAAGAGGAAAGAAACATATCCACTACACTACCGCAGTTGATCTTTCCTTAGATAACACAAAACATATATTTTTGTATCTAAAAACATGTGTTTATATTATGGGAAGTTTTGCGTCATATAAAACATATTATGAACATTTTACTTTATAAGTATTTTCTATCGTATTTTGATTCAATAGGTCAAACACAAATAAAAGGTCATACCTTCGTAATAATAAAATAATATAGGGTTCCGATAAATTAAAACAAATATAAAAAAACAGGGTACTTTTAAAATTATCTCCTCATTTTATATCCCTCTGATGTTGATAGCTTTGTTATAACGAAATCGGTCATAACTGTAATTAAGAGTGTGTATAAATTACCGAAAATGTATTATGAAATAAAAATAAATAAATACTAAATATTGCTAATGAATAGGCATACTTCATAACACTATACATTTTTCATATTTAATTATAGACTTCTTTTTACAAATTTAGAAATTATAATATGTTCATCTATATAAAACTCTCGAATAATAATATGTATACACACACAGAGTCTTGAATAACAATTATGAATTAAGACTGGAAGTAAACATAAATAAAACTAAATGTATAGTAGGCATATGTACATTAAGCCTATATAATGGGTGCGACGTGGCGCGGACGGCAGGTAGTGAGAGTTATCCAATCAACCAATTCACGTGTTGTATTACTTCCCCTTTAGTTTAAATGAGACATTTGGAGCTGGATTTTAGTGTCTTGCAGTTAAAAAAGCAAGTATTTTTTTCTGGACACAGCCTTGGTACATCACAACTCTTCTCTGGAAGAAATTTCAAGAGAGGTTTCGTCATACAAAGGTTAAAATTTCCCTTTTAGAGATGAGGAAAAAACACAGAAAGAAAAAGTTATCACAAGTAATGCCACGAGTGATTTCCAAATTATCGATAAATTCACGACTCACGAAGTGAGGAGTGAATTTACCTAGAGAATTTGGAAATTAAGAGTGGCATTTGTTAGGACTATTTAACGAATAAAATTAAGTTCTTTATTCACAAATCATTATTTAACTATAGTTATTTTAAAATATTTATATATTTAATGTAAACGGAGATGTTTGAAAACAAATGAAAAACGATAGGTACGCTTCATCTGCTTCTTTTGTTTATCACTGCAACCAGATCATACTATTTATTGCCAAAGGGACGCAATATTGTAAGAATGCTCTCTAGTGGAGGAAAAATGAAACACATCAAACTGTATATTAATTCATTTCTGATGTCGTACGATGTAAATATGACAATTATATTTTTCTGGATTATTACCTGGGAAAAAATACATGTAAGAAAGTGCAAACAGTGGTTTCTTTTTTTTGATGGTATAATCAATTGCTACAAATGTTTTTATATTAACTCTTGCATGCGCTATGTGTTGACATTCATGCACTATATATACAATCTGGTAGCCGTATTTCTTATGGAGTCGGTCACTGCAAAATAATGCTATGTCCTATTGAGAATGTTAAGAAGGAGGTGCTTTCTTTATTATGATAAACTTTAGTTGGTAAATTCTAGGCGAAACAGGACTGCGATTGGTTGTAAATCGAAAATCATTGAAATGTGATTGGTCATTGACTCCCATTTGGAGCATGAGTTAAATAGTCCAGGAAACTTGTTACTACCAGGATTAGAAGCCGGTATTCTGCGTCAGAGACAACGGCGTTACTCCTAAACCATAAACAATTAGCTTTAAAACGATAAATGATAAATAAACGATACATATCAAAATCAATGTTATGTAACCACTAACGTTTTTTAAATTGGCCATGTATTCTAATGTAAGTCTAAATATAGAACACATATTGTGTAGCCCTCTAGTAGCATAAGTAGACGTTAAAGTTGCACTCTATGGAAGGTCGTTATCTATTTAGCATATGGAATAGGGCAGCCACATAGTGAGATCCTCGGATATGGTAGACTTGGGCCGTTATCAATATGCAAATGGTTTTAATACCGTGTATAATGCAGAATATGTAATGGCCAGATTAGCGTTGGGAGATGTTTCTGATGAGGGTATATGTCCCCGTGTGGTCAATAAGACTGTACTTTACTTACTCAAAATATGAAGCTGGAAAATCCTTGCTAGTTAGTGGTGGTAAATGTGGCTCACTTTTTATCAAATGTGATCACATCTTCACTGTGGCTCATCTCCTTCCGCATTCACATATCAGAAAAAATTATAGCTACATCTTTATCATAAGTAATGCCACGAGTGATTTCCAATTTATCTAGAGGATTTGGAAATCAAGAGTGGCATTTGTTAGGGCTATTTAGCGAATAAAATTAAGCCGTTTACTAACAAATCATTATTTAAATATAGTTATTTAAATATATATATATATATATATATATATATATATATATATATAATAAGAAAAATAAATGCTCGGACGGGACTTGAACCCGGACCTCTGGATTTATATCCCAGTGTGCTACCGATTACACTACCGAGCAAGTCTAGTACAAACATTCATCTTTCTTATTTATACTCTCATTATTACTAGATGTAGTGGGAACTCGGTCTCCACTGCCATCTAGTAGCTCCTATCACAAGTAAGCAAATTAAAGATAATACTCGTATTTTTACTTTATAGCAGCGTGTATATATATATATAGTCCACCGCTGTGGTCTCGATGTAGCGTGCTGCCTTGTCACGCAGCGGGCCCGGGTTTCTTACCCGGTCGGGGCAGCTTTTCTGGGTGAGATTTTTATCGGGGTTTTTCCTCACCTGTAAGACAAATGTCAGGAAAACTTTAAGGCCCAAACGGTCCCCGAAATCATATGGCCATCATCATCATTCTTATCATTATCATCATCATCCTTCACCGGCGTGGAAAGCAACGGGAAGCTACCACACCCACAATTCCCTAGTAAAGCTGCAAACAAAGCAGTGAAGCACCTGCCTTCGGGCATAATTATTATGGATGGATATATATATTATTATATATATATATATATATACATACATACATACATACATACATACATATATAAAATGTAAACGGCGATGCTTGAAAACAAATGAGAAATGTTTGGTTATGTTTTATTTGTTCATAAACTCAACTTGTTCATATTAATTATTTATTGCCAAATGGGATCGCAATATTGTAAGTATGTACCCTAGTGGAGAAAAAATAAAACACATCAAATTGTATATTATAACTAACATTATACGTTATAAATTAATTTTTTTAGGAAACAACTCCGTAAAATCATTATTTAAAAACACAATATTCCTGGACACACAATTATTAAATGTGTAGTTTGAAGTACTGGCTTGATTGGGGTATTTTTATTAAATTCCTAAGTCGTCAAGAAAATGATTGGTTGTAATTTTAACATCCACGATCTATTTCATCATAAGCACCATGTTCAACAAAATTAAATAGGTGAATTTATTCAGAAATCATATGACAAACACAGAAACACAAAAACCCTGTTTATTAGATACATCCAAAGATCCTAGATGTGATATAACTTTAGATGATAAAGCGTCTAGAAATAAGACATAAAACCCTATTTGTATAGATAGAATTATTTACATTCACAAATTTTGATACTGTTGTAAACTATATTATTACTTACTTACTTACTTACTTACTTACTTACTTACTTACTTACTTACTCACTGGCACTATCGAACCCGAAGGTTCATGGCCGCGCGGACGTAAGCTCTCCATACATCCCTATCCTGAGCTAATGCTTTCCAATCATTCCCTGTATAATCTACTTCCCTTAAATCATAGTTAATGTGTTCTCCCACCTCATTCTTGGTCTACCAACTGGGCGTTTTCCCTCTGGCTTTCCTACAAGAAGCTTCCATGCACGTCTTTCATTCCCCATACGCGCAACATGTCCTGCCCATCGCAGTCTACGAGACTTAACTGTTCTGATTATATCTGGCTTCCTATAAAGACCATGTAGTTCATTGTTATGAAGTCTTCTCCATTCACCTGTCTGTTCATCTCTCTTTGGTCCAAAACTATATTATTATTGCTCTTAATATAATTTAGTTAGTTACTGTATATCTGTCCGCCGCTGTGGTCTCGAGGTTGCTCTCTGTCTTGTCACGCAGCATACCTGTGTTGGATTTCCGGTCGGGACAAGCTCCTGGGTAAGGTTTATTTTCGGGTATTTTTCCTCACCTGTAAGATAAGTGACAGGAAGCCCAGGGCCCAAAGTCCCTGATAATCATCGACCATTATCATCATTATCATCCTTATCATTTCACCGACGTTGAAAGCAATGGGAAGCTACCACACCTATAATTCCCTAGTAAAGCTGCAAAGTATAGGAATGAAAATGCTATGATTGCAGTGAAAGACCTGCCCTCGGGCAGAACACTATAGATATATATTCCAAATACTAACACTAGCACTGTATGGAAATTCCTAAATATTGTGATGAAACACCAACCCTCTTATACACATATCAGTTGAAAATTCTTACTAATAAACACTGTATTAGCTGTTCAATGTATAAGAGGTGTACAACTTTACATGGGAATCGTTATACATGCCTCCAGACTTGTTTAAGGATTGTATAACTTGACAAAATGTCGTACTTCAAGATCAACTGATTGTTTTCTTATGATATTGATGAAGGTTTCCTTAAATTTAACGCAAAATGCAACATTTTAACGATTGTTTGATGGATGCACAGGACATAAATAATATTAATAAAGCTCTGGGTAGAAAAATAAAGGCATCATAAAATGCCTTTTGTTACACTCATTCTCGATTAGGCCTAATAATATTTTTAAATTGAACATTGATTCACAAAATAATATGTTCTACAATAATTGCTGTAGACAAGATTTTACTTGAATGTAGTTTAAATGCTTCATAACATTATTTTAACAAAACTTTCTTGCATCTTTAATACATAATACACATACAGATATAAAAATATAATTAATTATAGAGGTACTATTATAGCAACAAACCGCATGTTAACTTGATAGTCTTGTAGTTAGAGGTTCTGACTACAGTCCGTAAGGTCCTAGGTTCGATTCCCGATCAAGCTGTAGTGATTTGTTTCGCCTAAAGCGTTATTCTGTTGTCGGTAACTTTTCTACTATTTTGAACGTTTTCTAAACGCATCTTAAAACACTGCATATAATTCATATGTATTGGGAAAAGCTTTTATTAGTTTCCAAGAATTGTTCGAAATTCTTGACATTAGTTGACAGCACATTATCTGTGAAAGTAATTCTTCGATATATTTGACATTGCGTAAAGGAAAATGTAAATAAATTAATACACATTTATTTTTTCCGTACCTCCACAATTAGGGAATCTCTATTAATTCTTATCCATGTTCATTTCTTACACAATTAATCACTAGTTGATGTTTTATTTCTGTTACAAATTGCGTGTAATATTGCTTCGACGTCATAGTGATGACGAATATGTGACGTATTGTGTATAATTGTTGTATTGTTATATAGCTCCGGCACAACGTTTATTAGTAAGGATTTTATACATGATCTACATAACGCTTATACATTGTGTAACTAAACAACTGATGAAAGCCTGTGTAAGAGATTTTTATTAGTAAGACTGCAAGAAAATAATAACATTTGGAGATTTTAATTTGATTATGAATATAAACTCACCAAACTAAACTTGATTTCATATTTAGAGTTGTTTACTTACAAAGAAGCTGCTGCTGCCACTGAAACAAAGAAAAATAAATAATTATTGTTATTATTATGACTAATTTTTAACTTGAATAATGCATAATTATTATTTGGTTATATTATTCTATGTTTTATTCATAATAAATTACAAATAATTAAGTTTAAATTGCGGCGGAAGTAACTAACAACAGAAAAAACAGTTAATTTGAGTTCAAAACCGAGTTCAAACCGGTCGGGGTCAATGGATTTTTACGATGGACAAAGAACTCCCAAGAGACTTTAAGCCGTGGGACCCGAGTCTGAAGATTTTCATGCTTGTAAAAAGAACCGAAAGCCTGAATAAAAATGCTAATGTGCAAAATTTAACCGACATTCACCCAACTAAGTAATAACTTAGTTGTCTACTAGATGTCTAGTTGAGGCGATGTGCTAACCACGTGTCACTCGTTAACATAAGTAGGGAAAGAAGTGTAACTAAATTATATTGGTTAAGTAACTCCCGCTAGAGAGCACTCGTGTCCCCATGCGGGACGTGTGGGGTATATAAAAATAATGCCTATTCCTTTTACATAAGAACTTACTGTGAATGTACAGATTAAGAGAAACAACATGGGCCAACAAAAATAACTGAATGTTCTCTGCGCTTCATAAATTCAGTCCCAGTAATGACAACGGATTTTTTTTTAGTTATAGTTTCAGCGATATACAATATGTGGAAGTATTTCATGTCAATGCATTAATAAATAACAATCATCATCCGATATTATGGCAGCTGCCGCCGACTTCCGGAAACCAAACGCCATTCCTCTATGTCCATCCATTGATCTTCCTCCAATCCTCTGATATTCATAGTCGCTTGTACCCCTTCTATCCACGTTTTCTTCGGTCTTCCTCCTTTCCATTGGGATCCATTCCATAACAATTTTAGGCAGTCTTTGCTCTGGCATTCTTTTGACATGGTCATACCACTGTAATCTTTTCTTTTCTATAATGTCTATGATGTCCGGCTCCACTTGTACACCCATATTCTTCTTCTTCTTCTTCTTCTTCACTTCACGGGATAGGCAAAAATTGCCTGTTCCGCCTCACAATTCTTCTGTCCATCTTTTCACTGGCCTTCCCACATTCCTTGAACCTCTTGGCTTGTAGTTGAATGCTGCTCGTTCGTAATCTTGTTATATTCATTATTTCCACATGCGTAAACCATTAATCTCTGTATTCTCTGATTTTCTCATTCAATGGATATATATTTAACTCTGTTCTTATATCTTTATTCTTTATCCGATCCAATCTTGTGCACCCACAATTTCCCTTATTTCTTTATTTCGTATTCCATCCATTCTAGATTTACCAGCTGATCTTTTCAAAACATCCATTTCTGTACTTAAATTCTTTTCATTTCCCTGCTAGGAATTTGCCAGATTTCAACACCATATAAAAATAATTTTAATTATATATCCAAACAACATTGAAAATCCACTTGAATTTTTTTAAAGAAATTGTGCATTTAAGACACAATATGTGTGGTATATTTTGATATTTACCACAAAATATTCAAGCTGGGGCTTAAAATCTGTCGATTCTTAGTATGTTCAGTTGTCGAATTTTATTTCAAACTTACAGGAATCACATACTTTCAAGTTAAGAAAATTCAATTTCTGAATTGCAGTATTCATTCCTATTTGTGATTATTTTTCCTAGGTATTTGAATTCAGCCACTTCCTCAAAATTCCCCTCATTTGTCAATGGACAGCTAGGTATTTGAATTCAGCCACTTCCTCAAAATTTCCTCATTTGTGAATGGACAGCTAATGACAAATGAGGATAATTTTGAGGAAGTGGCATTGAAATACCTAGGAACAATAATCACAAATAGGAATGAGATGCACAACGAAATTAAACATAGGCTCAATTCTGGAAATGCATGCTATTATGCATTGCAAAGACTTTTGGTGTCCCAACTCCTTTCAAAAAACGTAAAGCTGAAAATATATAAAACTATTATTCTACCAGTTATATTATATGGCTGCGAAACATGGACTCTTACTTTAAGGGAGGAAAGGAGATTTCGAGTTTTTGAGAATAAAGTTCTTAGGCAACATTTTGGACCAAAGAGAGATGAACAGACAGGTGAATGGAAAAGACTACATAACAATGAACTACATGGTCTCTATAGGATGCCAGATATAATAAGAACAGTTAAGTCTCATAGAATGCGATGGGCAGGACATGTTGCGCGAATAGGGAATGAAAGACGTGCATGGAAGCTTCTTGTAGGAAAGCCAGAGGGAAAACGCCCAGTTGGTAGACCAAGAATGAGGTGGGAGAACAACATTAACTATGATTTGCGGTAAGTAGATTATACAGAAATGATTGGAAAGCATTAGCTCAGGAGAGGGATGTATGGAGAGCTTATGTCCCCGCGGTCATGAACCTACGGGTTCGATAGTGCCAGTGAGTAAGTAAGTAAGTATTATAAAAGAATAAGGCGGTATTTTTTATTATGCTTAAATATTATGGAATTATAATTGCTACTTGGAGCCAAATGGGGTATGTATGTATATACCTCATACGTCCCGAGTAGAGATAGTTCTCCGTAGCGGGAGTTTCTTAGTCAAGCTAATTTAGTAACTTTAATTTACCTACATATATCAACGAGTCAGATGTTGTTAGCATATCGCCTCATTGAGACATCTAGAAGTAACTTAGGTATTAATTGGATGGATGAAGAACGGTTACATTTTGCACAGAGGCCTTTTTATTGAGGCTTGTGGTTTTTTTACGAGCCTAAAAATCTTTGGACTGAGACCCACGACTTACAGTCCCTTACGGAGAAGTTCTATGGTGCGCGATATAATGGGCTTAAATAAAAATATATTAATAGCACAAGACCACGATAACAGAATATATGGCTAAAACACTAAAAGAAGAATATGAAAAATGGGGACTTTATATAAACAATGAGAAAACTAAATATCTGTGTATAGGAGAAGAAATGGAAAATATAAATTTCAACAATGCAGAAGAACTAAAACCTAGTATTGAATGTACTTATTTAGGAACAAAATTAGACCATTCAGGCGATAACACAGTGGAAATTAAAAAGAGAATCTCACAAACAAAACAAGCAATAAATGCTTTAAACTCTGTTTGGTGGAGCAAAACTATTACAAAAAATAGAAACTTACAAATATATCAAACTATAATTCAGAGCATTTTAACATATGGTGCTGAAGTCTGGTAACTTCCTACCAGGGAAATGAAAAGAATTTTAAGTACAGAAATGGACGTTTTAAGAAGATTAGCTGGAAAATCTAGAATGGATAGAATACGAAATACAGAAATAAGGGAAATTATGGTTGTACAAGAGGAGCCGGACATCATAGACATTATAGAAACGATAATATTACAGTGGTATGGCCATTTCAAAAGAATGTCAGAGCAAAGATTGCTTAAAATTGTTATGGAATGGATCCCAATAGAAAGGAGAAAGAGAGGAAGACCGAAGAAAACTTGGATAGAAGGGATACAAGCGGCTATAAAAATCAGAGGATTGGAGGAAGATCAATAGATGGACAGGGAGGAATGGCGTTTGATTTCCG
Organism: Diploptera punctata; assembly: GCA_030220185.1. Lineage (NCBI taxonomy): Eukaryota > Metazoa > Arthropoda > Insecta > Blattodea > Blaberidae > Diploptera > Diploptera punctata. The sequence continues at coordinate 887,578 of JASPKZ010003051.1, forward strand.
GAAGACGGCAGCAGCTGCCATGATACCGGATGATGTTGATGATGATGAAATAAAAAACAAACTTTTCAGGAAAAGCAATATAAACTTCACGGTGATCACTAAAAAGTATGTTCGACTAGATATTCTGAGTTTTAGAATATTTATTTTTTTATATTCCAAAACACAGAATATCTAGACGAACAAAGATTTTTAGAGGTCATCTTGAAGTTTATTTTTCTTGGCCTGAAAAGTTATTTTTTAAGCAAATTATACTGCGCCATGCCTTTTTATATCCCTTGGATATTTCCATCCTAAAAATCCATTGACTAGAGGCAAGGAACATAACCACTAGGTCATCGCGGGTGTCAGCCTAATGGGGAATTTGGTGTAATACAGGACTATTCAGAAAGAAGGAACAGACTTCAAACATTTATTTCTTCCAAACTACATAAAAATAGAAACACAATTCCAATGTTCCTAGAAAGAGCAAAGTTTTAAGTTCCCATCACGGCCGCATTGGCGCTGTTGCTTGTCATGTTGATTACTTGTATTAAAATGGCGACACAATAGGACGTTGGATGGGAAGAGGAGGGGCAGAAAATCAACTTCATCGCCAGTGACCTCCCAGGTCACCAGACCTAACCCCGTGTGTTTTTATCTGTGTGGTTACGTAAAATACCGTGTTTTAATCCCCCCTATGCCTGTCACTCTTGAAAATCTGCGACATCGAATTGTTGAAGCTGTGAATTTGATGACTAGAGATCAGCTGATTCGTGTGTGGCAATAAATGAGCCACCGCGCACCGATTTGATATTTGTTGTGTAACACACGGTGCTTATATTGAATGTATAAAATAGTGAAATTTGAACTTTTCTCTTTCCAGGAACGTTGGAATTGAGTTTCTATTTGTTGTAGTTTGGAAGAAATAATTATTTGAATTCTGTTCCTTCTTCCTAAATAGCCCTATATATATATATATATATATATATATATATATAATATATCTTCTTGTATCTTGTAAGCCCATGTTTCCCTTAACAGAGATTTAGGCGCTCTCCCCCTACAGGGAAGAATTTGAACCATACTAATTTAGTTACACTTGTTTTCGTATAGATGACATTTGAGTGGTCCGTGGTCAGCGTTCCGCCTCATACTGACATCTAGGAAACCAAGGTAATACTAGGACGGGAAAATTCAGTAAATTTTGCTTAGAGACCTTTCATTCAGGCTTAAGGATCTTTTGCGAGCCTGAAAATCTTAAAGTCCCTCCCGGAGGACTTGCTCCTTGGATTTTTCCGTGCTAAAAACCCATCGACCCCCGCCGGGCTTGAATCCGCGACCCTCGGGACCAGAGGCAAAGAGCGTAACCACTAGTCCACCGCGGCCGCGATATATATATATATATATATATATACATATATATATTGTATTGTATTGTAAGCCCATGTTTCCCCTTTACAGAGATTTAGGCGCTCTCCCCCTAAAGGGAAGAATTTGAACCATACTAATTTAGTTACACTTGTTTTCGTATAGAAGTCATTTTTAGTGGTCCGTAGTCAGCGCACCACCTCACACTGACATCTAGGAAACCAAGGTAGTACTTGGACGGGAAAATTCGGTACATTTTGCTTAGAGGCCTTTTCATTCAGGCTTAAGAATTTTTTACGAGCCTGAAAATCTTCAGACTCGGGACCCACGGCATAAAGTACCTCCCGGAGGACTTGCTCCTTGGATTTTTCCGCCCTAAAAAAATCCATCGACTCCGGCCGGGTTTGAACCCGCGACCCTCGGGATCAGAGGCAAGGAGCATAACCACTAGTCCACCGTGGCCGATCTATATATATATAGGGTTTCCAGTATAAAACCGGACACTCTGCGGCTGGCAGAGTGAAATGCGGACGAGGAGAGAGCGCAGCCTTACGGGTGAAACCCCGTGAGGCGTGTCCGGTTTTATATTGGAAGCCCTGTATATATATATATCCCATAGAACTCTGGAATAGTTAACAATATACTGGGATGGATTATCCAATGTTTTTGTTTTTGAAATCACTGTTCACTGTTTGCACCATACAAACTTCATAAACTGCCAATAGTTCACTTTGCATCTATTTCATGCGTATTTTAAAGTCTGTGTATATATTTTTACTGGTGTTGACTTAACAGCGTGTGTTGTCAAATAATGACCCTGCAGCTTTTCAACAAAACCGTTAAACTGCTTTCCATCGCAATCTATACACATAAATGCACAGGGCTTATGAAGGGCTGTTTTGCTTTTGATGCGGTTACTGTTATTCCAGATACTGTGTTCACAAACTGACCTCCTTTTGTTGCTAACATCTCCTTTATTATCATTTGACATACAAATTAATTTCAAGTTAAGATATTTCAATTATTCTGCCATTATCTTGGTATTGAGTCAATTAACTCGGTTAAACAGTGCATTAATAATATTATTACACAATATACAGACAAAACTGAACTAGTGTGCGCATCTAAATTGGATGGAAGATGAAATCTAGCGAGTACTTTAATGGATTCAATTTAAAGAATATATACAGGTACTACATTATCCTATTTTTTTTTTACCTGATGGAGTTGAGACCATATGGTCTTCTATCCCACTTCACCAGATTAAATTATACATATAATAGCAATTATGAATTATCTACATGTTGATTAATAATACATAATAGGCATAGGCTATACAATATTGAGTTGACAAGGAGGAAAAAAACCTATTAAAATATTCCCAACTAGTGTCCTATTCGGAGTCGTGTCGAAAGATGAGATTGAAGCCCCTATATAGAAGTTTGTGAATGACAAGGATGCCGACCGACCACGCCTGACGCACCATCACGGGGGCAGATAAATGGAAAGAAAGAAAATGGACAAGTATACATCCATAGTAATTCTGCCCGAAGGCATGTCCTTCACTGCAATCATAGCATTTTCATGCTATGCTTGCAGCATTACTAGGATTATTGTAGTATGGTAGCTTCCCATTGCGGTGAAGGATGATGATGATGATAAGGATGATAATGATAAGGATGATGATGATGATGATGATGATGGCCATATGATTTCGGGGACCGTTTGGGCCTTAACATTTTCCTGACATGTGTCTTACAGGTGAGGAAATACCCCGATAAAACCTCACCCAGAAAATCTGTCCCGACCGGGGATCGAACCCGGGCCCGCTGTGTGACAAGGCAGCACGCAACCCGAAACCAGCAGTGGACGAGATAAGTATGGAGAAACGAAATTGTGTAAGGGGAAAACGGGAGAAAACACCGATAAAACCCTCCCCAAGTTCCGTTTCGCCCACCAAGAAACCTCCATGGAGTGACCGAGACTCGATATCGGGACCCCAAAGGTGAGAGGCGAGGGTCTAACCGCTTGCGCCATGGAGTCGCCTAACAATAACCCATAATTTGTTTAAATATGTTTGGTTTGACTATTTAACTCATGCCCCAAATGGTAGTCAATGACCAATCACATTTCAGTGATTTTTATTTACAACCAATCACAGTCGTGTTTCCCCTAAAATTTACCAACTAAAGTAATAAAGAAAGCACCTCCTTTTTTAACATTCTCAATAGGTCATAGCATTATTTTGCAGTGACTGACCCTTGAAGAAATACGGCTACCAAATTGTATATGTAGTGCATGAATGTCAGCAGAAAGCTCATGCCATAGATAATATAAAAACATTTGTAACAATTGATTATACCACAAAAAAAAAGAAACCACTGTTTGCATTTTCTTAAACGAATTATTTTCCAGGAAATGACGTTGTAGAAAAATATAATTGACATATTTACATCATAGGACATCAAATTAATTAATACATATAACATATTGACTTAGGCTTTCACGGCCGGAGTTACTATGATGATCTTGCAGAAGATTTCCGGGCAGTTGGCCGTGGTCATGAGGCTTGTAGGGGAACTACAACCACGGCCAATAGCGCGGAAATCTTCTGCAAGATCATCATAATACCTATAACGTTGGTTATAAATTTCTCCACTAGGGTGCATTCTTACAACATTGCGATCCTTGGCAATAAATAATAGTATGATCTGGTTGCAGTGATGAACAAATGAAGCAAATTAAGCGTATCAATCGTTTCTCATTTGTTTTCAAACATCGCCGTTTACATTAAATATATAAATATTTTAAAATAACTATAGTTAAATAATGATTTGTGAATAAAGAGCTTAATTTTATTCGTTAAATAGTCCTAACAAATGTCACTCTTGATTTCTAAATTCTCTAGTAGGAATCACTCCTCACTTCGTGAGTCGTGAATTTATAGATAATTTCAAAATCACTCGTGGCATTACATATGAAAAATAATTCTCAGTTGTTCAGAATATTAAAAAAAGGAAGAGCTTTCTTTATCACAAAAGTAGGAGCTGATAAAGGGAAATCGATAAAGAACGAGGTGAAACACCACTGTCATTGGTTGTAAAACAGAATTCATTGAAACGTGATTGGTCATTGACTAACATTGGAGGCATCAGTTAAATAGTCATTTTAAATGCTCGTATAATTTTACTTACATGAAATAAATAGTTTGAAAGCACATTAGCATGGAATTATTTCTCATAATAAGATACAAAACACGGTTCGTTAGCATTTCAGTAGAATCTGTCAAAAGAATGTTAGCACAACGACACGAACTTTTTCCGTTATTGCACAGAATCTACAACAGTCCCCGCACAAGTGCACCAGGGATTTCCTTTTCAGCAAGTCAAATCGGTTGAAGTTTGACTACGCGTTCTATTAGATTAGCAAACAGAAAAGCGCAGCATGTGTGCAAAGTTATACCAATATTTGCAAATTCGATACAACTATGTGGTTAACTAAACCAATGTTCTATAAAAACAAATTTCATGTACAGTAGCATTGTCATTTACAGTGTCTGTCAATGTACTTACTCATGCAATAGGCTAGTTAAAATATTTTTAAAATTTTCCATCCAAATAATGCTATTCATTTGGCGGTCTCTGACAGGTTAGAGGACACTACCCTTCTCAAACCCCTTCCAAACAACAATAATGCAAGACAGGTTCTAGAAACAGCATTCTCCCCCTTCCCGTCTTCCCTACATGTGGTTCACTTGAACGTACAAAGCTTAACTGCACATACAGACGATATTAGAATGATTTTTTCTTCTTCCAATATTCATGCTATTCTCGTATCAGAAACATGGCTCACTCCCTCCATTAATACTAGTTTAATTGACATGGATGGTTATACTTTTCTTAGACATGATCGTGTACATAGTCGAGGGGGCGGTGTTGGTGTCTTCGTTAGGACAGACCTTTGCCCTAAGTCTGTATACTTTTCTAATAACGAGACATCTCCTGAAATTATGTTTATAGAAATATACGCAAGCTTCAAAAAATGCCTTCTTTGTGTAGTGTACCAACCCCCTAAAATGAAAAAAATAGCAGAAATAGAATCCGCTCTACAAAACGCACGTATACAATATGAACACGTTATCGTCATGGGTGACTTTAATATAAATATACTAGACACTGACAACAGACATACACAACAGCTTATGTCCGCGTTCCAAGTTTGTGATATGACTATCCTTCCCTTACAGCCTACACATCACACCAATCACTCTGAGACTTTACTTGACTTAATTGCTACTAATAATCCAGACAGAGTACTAACCCACGGGCAACTGTCAGCTCCCGGAATATCAGCACATGATATTATATTCTTAGCATATTCACTGCAGTGCCCTAAACTAGCTCGTAAGACTATCACATATAGAGACCTAAAACATATAAACAATGCAGCTCTACTTGAAGACGCTATAAAATTACCCTGGCATACTATATGGCGTTGCATTCTGTTGACGAAAAAGTTGAGGCATTAATTAAATAACCTTATATTACAACTATATGACAGACACGCTCCACTGAAAACTAAACTAGTGAAACGACACCTGCTCCCTGGATGTCTGCTAACATTCGTGACTTGATGACTGAAAGAGACGCAGCATATCGGAAATATAGAGTTGACAAAACTGATATAAATCTTAATCACTATAAACGGTTACGAAACAAGACTACACAAACTATCAGAAACGCCAAACTTAGATATCTATACAGCCTTACTGAACCTAATAACAATAACCCAGATATTTGGAAAAATCTGAATAAAATGGGTGTAGGTAGGAAACACACACAGGTAGAAAAACTACCTGTTTCTCTGAACACACTTAATAACCATTTTACAAGCACATTCTTTACTCCTAAAGACAAAACACATACAATAAGTGAACTACTATTGACAAATCCACCAGACAGAGAACATTTCCATTTTTCATATCTTACAGAAAATGACATAAAGAAAGCTCTCAAACGAATAAAAACAAAAGCAGAAGGTACTGACCGTATAAATATCACTCTACTTAACAAAATAATCGACGTTTATACTACCTACCATAACTCATGTTTTCAACTCTTCACTACAAACCTCTATATATCCCACATTATGGAAGCAAGCAATTGTACGCCCACTCCCGAAAGTAAAAACTCCCTTAACTCCTAACGATTTTCGACCCATTAGTATATTACCTACCCTTTCAAAAGCTTTGGAACGATTAGTCCACAAACAACTGACTGACTACCTAACTGAACACGACCTTTTAGATCAATACCAATCAGGCTTTAGGACAGGACACAATACAAATACTGCTCTACTAAATATATGTGAAGACATACGCGAAGCATCTGATAATCGAAAACTTACTATTCTTACACTACTTGACTTTAGTAAAGCATTTGACACGGTAGACTTGGACTTATTGTTGCTTAAACTAAAAAACCTCTCACTTTCTGACAGTGTCACGCAATGGTTCAACTCCTACCTTCGTGAGCGCCAGCAATATGTTGTAGGAAATTCTACATTACGCTCTTCTTGGACCTACCGTAAAGCTGGAGTTCCACAGGGCTCGGTGCTCGGCCCATTGCTTTTTACAATCTATATAAACGACATATCTGACTCCCTAAAACATTGCAAACATCATTTATTTGCGGACGACATGCAGATCTACCTTCACTCAGACAAATATTCTTTAAATGATGCGGTAACCAAAATTAATGAGGACCTTGACTCGCTAACGGCGTGGACAGAGAAATATGGACTTGAATTAAATCCTAGAAAGACACAAGCAATCATTATGGGCCATCAGAGACTATTATCCTCAATTAACACAAATGCAGTATTACATGTGTCACTTAATGGGGTTCAGATCCCTTATAGTGAGACAGTAAAAAATCTAGGAGTGTTTATGGATAAACATTTAATTTGGAATAAACAAATAAATAACACTTGCAAAACTATCTTCTCAATAATACACTCATTAAATCGTATAAGAAATTGTTTACCGTTTTCTCTAAGAAAAATGCTAGTAGAAACACTCGCAATGCCCCATTTTGATTATTGTGATACTCTTTTTACTGACCTAAATACTGTTCTTACCCAAAGACTTCAACGTGTTCACAATTCTTGCATACGTTTTATTTGTGTGTATACGTAGATTTGATCACGTTACACCATCCCTGGAACAATTGTCATGGCTTCGTCTTCAAGATCGTAGAACCATCCATTCCCTATGCCTACTCTATAACATATTACACACATCTTTACCTTATTATTTATCACACCGCTTCACTAAACTCTCTGATACACATAACTTAGATACCCGATCCCTTGAGCACAGTGTCCTCTATATCCCTCCTCATCATACTACCTATTATTCGAAATCTTTTACAGTTTCTCTTGCTAGAACATGGAATTCACTTCCACCCTATGTCAGAGACTGCCAAACTTTACCATCTTTCAGAAATAAATTGAAAATAAAATCACTAACAGAAACAACTCACTAATACTACTTTTTAAGAATTAATAATGCGTTTTTGCATTATTTAATAAAAATAGACTTAGGATTTGTTAATATATTTACCTAATGCCTTGTATAAAAAGCGTAGATTAATTCATTGTAGTGTATTTTTTTTCTCTTCTTTTTATGCATAGTAGATTCGAGCTGTTATTCCTTTTTTTATTCATTGTATCATTAATTTAATTTTAATTGTATTTAGTTTCATTCTATTATTAGACATTAATTTCATTATTATTCAATATGACAGATAATTAATTGTTCAATGACTATTATTGTAACTTTTTTTTGTATTCATATGTAACATGTTTGTCCTGTCTAATATGACTACTATTGTAATTTTTTTTTGTATTCATGTGTAACATATGTTTGTCCTGTTTTATATGACTATTATTGTATTTTTTTTTTGTATTCATATGTAACATATGCTTGTTCTGGTGAGTGGAAGAGAAGGCCACATGGCCTTAACTCCACCAGGCTAAATAAATCTATTCTATTCTATTCTAAATCATTTCAAAACAATTAAAACGAATGTTTTTATTATTCAATTCATACATCTCAATGGTGGATAAATCATATGTGAAGAGAAAAATTATACGCTCAGACAGAGGCTTGAATCCAGGAGCTGCGTAATCTTCTGCGTGTAATTTGTGGAGCATCTGAATATGGTACGATTTTTTTTCAACGTAAAGTGTAAAACATTAAAAATAGTTTATCTTGACACATCTAACTCATTGCTTAAACGTCGACTTGATGCTCTCGGGCTTCTTTCGATTGATTCTGTGATTCGCTGAACAGTCTCTCCTGGTACAAAAGATCTCCCGGAGTGTGGTTCATCCGCAACGTTCCCAATTCTTTGAAATTTATTGCAAAGTAACTAGATATTTGCTCGTGCTGGTCCTGGTTTGTGAAATTTCCGAGTGAAGATAATCCGCGCAGTCGCGCACTCACAACATACACACGTTTAGATTATGCTAAAAGAAAAAGAAAATAATTAAGTTAACACAGAAATGAATCGAGACTTTATGACCACCCTGTATAAAAGAAACAGTTTTAAATTTATTTTAAAGGAAGCTTAATTGCGGTTGTCCCCGATTTCTTGTAGCAAGGAGTTCCAGAGTCTAGCAGTAGATACAGTATAGGAATTAATATATTGGGATGTTCTGTGTTGTGGGACGTGATGTAGGAGTTTCTGATGTGATCGTGTAGCGTGATGTATCCCATTTAAGTCTCTGCTAGTCACCAGTATCGGTTTAGATTTGGGTCATATAAAGGAATATTCGACATAAATTATGTCGCGTGCAGATATGAGTAACGTCCTGGAAATCGTCCTGCAATTAAATCACCATGACTCATTCTTGTGCCGTTGGTAAGAAACATGAAGAAGGACCTTTGTACCAGCATCTACATGGACTTTCACGGTTTAATGGGGGACCAAAACTACCTATACAAAAATTACTTCTTCTTCTACCTTCCAAGTATTAGGCCAAGGCCTGTTACGATCCTGTAGAAAATTTTCCCTCCAGCGTTTCATAGGACGGCCCAGAGATCTTCGTCCTCTTGGTATATAATTCTTGTATAAGACTTGAAAGCATAATAATAGTCCCTTCGATTTGTTGCTGGCCAAAGAAAGGCAAGACCAGTGATGGGGCTGCCATCTTATAGCCTCTGGTCAGGCTTTTCTGGAGAAGAAAAAAAAAAGAAAATAAAGGAAAGAAGAAATGGAAGAAAGGAAAGACTCCCTAGCCCTCGGATGCCATAATAGCATGGGGGTCGAAAAAACAAGAGTTAACCAAGAGAGGTTAGATAGTAAAGTTAAAAGAGTCTGGTATAAGTAAGTGGAAGAAAGGAAGAAATACCAGATCGGTATTTACTAAAATTACATGTTTTTTAATAAAATTATCTTTATAGGATATATTAAGAAGAGTTAGGTCTCATAGATTGCGATGGGCAGGACATTTGGCATGAATGGGAATGGAAGAGGTTCACGGAGACTCCTTGTATGAACACCAGAGGGATAGCGGCCAGTAAGCAGGCAAATAATGAGGTGGAGAATAGCATTAATCATGATTTGAATGATGTAGATTATGAAGAGGATGATTGCAAAACATTAGTTCAGAATAGAGATGTATGGAGAGATCATGTTCGTGCGGCCATGAATCTACGGGTTTGATAGTGCTAGTGAGTTAGTTAGCTACAAAATATGGATGTGAAAACTTCAAATTGAACTAAGTCACTCTGTATCATAAACAGTATCTTGTGGGATTTGTTAGTTATCCATGGATGTGACAAAGAGTCCCAAGATGCTGAATGATCCTGAATGATCATTATAGCGTAATGCCTGAACCACTCCTCCGTTGTGACGGAATCTTCTCCATTATTCACCGTCTCCTCGACTGGAGAGAAAGTCTCTAGAGCTCCTCTGCCAATCACACAAAAAAAATACAAGTGCCTCTGGTTACAAGCATCTTAGTTCCACCAAAAAATCTTCTTCTTTATAGTACAGGATATCCACAAATCCTGCTACCAAAACAATGTAACTTAGTTCGTAAACGATTTGAGATAGAGACATGCGGTTTTTTGCAACGTATTTTACATCTCTCAAAGTTGTGTTTACATTTGTTGCATATTGTAATTTAAACGACAATGATGACACCACAGGAAAATACCCAATGTGTATGGTGGTATTCTGAGTCTGGTAAATCACCAGAGCCCCCATATCCGAACGTTATGGCGGTTAACATGTCTAGACACAAAGAAAGTCGCTTCATCAGAGAACATCACCCTCTGCAGGTAATCATTGCCTTCGTCAATTGCGTTCAGCATGGAATCAGCAAATTCAGCACCGCCGAGAGAAGTCAGTTTTCACTTTATATCCCTGAAAATGTAGCCGCTCATGAAGGACTTTATGAATGGTTGATTTTGATAAATGAAGTTCCCGCGAAGCACGACGAACCGATTTTTGAGTTCTGAGTTGAAATACAAGTTGCACATTGTCAATAGTTTCTTGGCTCACGCCTGGTCGTCCACTCCGTGGCAAGTCCATTACACTGCCAGTCGCCAGAAATTTCTCAGTCCATCTAATTATGGATGATTTGTATGGAGGATCTCTTCCATATTGCCGGCGGAAATTTCGCTGAACAGTTATTGGTGATTTACCAGACTGAGCATACCACCATACAGATTGGGCCTTTTCCTCTGGTGTCGTCATTGCTGTTTAAATCACAATATGCAACAAATGTAAAGAAAACTTTGAGAGATGTAGAATACGTTGCAAGAAACCCCATGTCTCTATCTCAAATATAACGTTGAGTGATTCCGGATTTTGTGGCCGTGGTCCATTACTGGTGTTCCTACCAGACGTTTCTCCCTCAACTGCGGAGGGCATCTTCAGTGGCGAGTACTTCTAGGTGTGTTTCCTGGTCGCAGCGCTCCGACGAGCAAACGCAACTGGAAGTACTCGCCACTGAAGATGCCCTCCGCAGTTGAGTGACAAACTGGTAGGAACACCAGTAGTGGACCACGGCCACAAAACGTGGAATCACTCAACATTATGATTAACGGCCGCGAAATACTGCATTCAACAATTTATCTCAAATATTTTACGAGCTAAATTACATTGTTTTGATAGCAGGACTTTGTGGACACCTGTAGTTCACAACTCTTCTAGTGATGATTAAAAATATTGCCACCTCAGACTAAATCCTGATAACAATCCGGTTTATAGGGAATCTTTATTTTCAAACACCTTTGACTTCTTCTTGTTTAATAATTTATAATTTTGCATAATGTGGAATACCCTTTTTAGCAGACTTTTATTCTAAGGAATTAATTTTAGAGATGATTTCATTGCACAATTTATAAATACTCCCTTGACATATCAACACTTTTAAAATCCATATTAAAGCACCGTTGAGGTTATGTAATAAGATGTTAAATATAAAATTGATACGTCATAAGTCTGTCGTCCTCAACTAAATTACTAATAGTTCCAATATGGAGGCCTTTCAAAATCAATGTTTCATCTTCTGCATTTAACAGTGCCAGTTAAAATGCAGAAGATGAAACATTGATTTTGGAAGTCCTCCATATTGGAACTATTTAGTAATTTAGTTGAGGACGACTGACTTACCAGGTACCAATTTTATATTTTACATCCCTTGATATAGTTGGTAAGTTTATAAAATATATTATGGATCCGTAGACTTTCATTGCATTTATAAAGTTTTAACAACAATATAAGTAAATTTGCTGTAAGAAGAAACGCTCTAACTATTATATAGTGGCGGATCTTAAAAAAAATAATAATTACATCTTTTCTTAATTGATTTTCTTCAAATTCTGCAAACTTATTCTACATTAATTTCGCCTTATATTGATAATTTATTACATGTAACTACAGATGTGTACACATCATTAGGTGTTTAAAATTCAAGTTTTCCTCTCCTCTCATCTCTATTCATCCGTTATATATCGTTTAGTCCTCTTTTAATAATTAAATTTCTGATGTACTGTATTTATGAAATATGAGATATTACTTTCTTCCTTTTCACCGTTCCAACCCCTCTCTAGATATATTTTCTCCTTTCATTCTTATGTGTCCATTAAATCTGGGTAAGTTCATATAAGGCTTGCCAATAATTTTATACTTCGCTTCGGCTACGTTACAACCGTTGCGCAGAACTAGTTCAGCAATGGGGCTGCAATTTCTCTGCCTCTGAGACTATAACTAAAACGATGTATTTTAAGAGCAATTACCCAATTCGATCGAAATGGAAGAAGTGGAAGAGGCAGACCTAGAGAAACGTTGGATAGGTGAAGTGAGGAGAAGTATGGAAGCTAGTGATTTTTTAAGGAAGAAGATGCTTTAGACAGAAACCTCTGACTACAAACGCTTTGGGTTGAAGGTGAACCACTGTAATGTATAATATTTATAAATAAAGTTATTATTATTATTATTATCTAAAAACATGTCGATACAGTCATACTTTCCAGTAAATCTAGTACAGCTTTGCTAATACACAAAGGACAAGGACTTTAATCGAGGAATACAACAAATGGGAAATTAAATATAAATATTAAGAAAACGGAATATCTCACGAGAGAACTAGGAAATGAAGAGAAATTACAATGTGAAAATATGAAATTCAGATAGTTGAAAAAATTAAATATTTAGGATCAAGTTTAGAATAAGATGGGATAAGTTATAGTGGAATTGAGAAAAGAAATAGTGAAGGAAGGAAAGTAATTGGAATGTTAAATTCAGTGATTTGGAGTAAAAATATGATGAATAAAACGAAGACATTGACATTTAAATCATTAGTACGAAGTTTTACGATGCATGGTGCAGAGATCTGGACTTTAGATAGACAGCAAGCAAAATAATGATTGACAAGATAGATGGATTTTTGGCAAAGGGCACCAAGAAATAAAAAAAAAGAGAAAATTCGGAATCAGAAAATTAGAGAAATAATGAATGTTAAACATAATATTATAGAAGTAATAGAAGAACGAAGATCGAAATGATATGGGCATCTGAAGAGGATGGAGAATAATATAATCCCAAGAATGATGCTAGATTGGCATGCTGAAGGACGGAGGAGGAGGGAAAACCCAGGGAACACTGGATGCATAAAGTGAGAAGAAACATGATCAACAGAGATCTCAAAGAAGAAGTTGCTGAGGATAACAATGTTTGGCGGAGCAAAATACATTTGGGCTGAAGTTATAATTATATATTTTATTATACAAAACTTTCCTCATTAGAGGATCGTCACAAGGACAAATTGATACATACAATTAATTTTCGAAATTGATAAGATACATTTTGTAAATACATACATTTTGTAATATATATTATTGTAATGTAGAAAAAATCATTAATAAAAAAGTATTTTATTTGTAAAATTAAGATTTTATTATGCCACTCTGTATAATGTAGCTTACTGGAGTGCAGTTAGCGATCAGTCACATTCCATGACAGTTTAGCGCATTTAAAAATAAACAGTTATAACCGTCTGTCCCAATGTCATATTTATATGAGTTTGTATTGAATTATGGCTCTGGTGGTAGTCATATGGGGAAATCATGTTGATGTGTGTGCGGGGTCCCTCATGACATGGAGCATGTTCCTGTTCGGTACACCGCTTCGACCCTCGGGGGGAGTGAACATACGACATGTTCGTGAAACTATTCACTTGCTACCGCGGATGTCTACTCTGAGTGATGCTAATTTATATCTCAAATCACTGCATAATACGGAAATTCAGCTAAATTTATTCTGTTCAACAAATAACTAATATACTTAAAAAAAACACACAGCAAACACACAGTTCACATCACTTACTTACTTAATACTTAATACAGGCTTTCCACTTTACAGCAGTTCACCCTTGATTCCTGCTTTCCAGAGATACCTATCTTCCCATTGTCCTTCTTCCATACCCCTCTTCATCATGACATCATATATTCCCTCATGCCATGCTCTTCTACTTCTCATCCCTCTTCCTTCTGCCTGGTACCATCCAATCTAACACCTGTTTAGGCCACTGGTATTCCGACATCCGTTGCACATGTCCATACTATTGTAAAGCTCTCTTTGTTATCCTTTCGATAACAGTTTCTTGTGCATCCTCAAAATCCAACCTCAGTGGTCCACGTCCCGAGGGGTGGGCAACGGGAAGTACGGAATAGCCTATTGGGATGATGTACGGTGGGGACTAGTTTCCTCGTGACCGCTACGGAGCCGAAAAGGCCCAATAGGAATCCCAAAAACCGGCAAATGAGGCTCTGGTTAGGTCCTCCAAATGCGGGAGTTGGCGAAGGGCTGACAACCCGTTCCATAGAAAATATAAGTTACGTTTCCTGCAAAGAGAGCTAAAGCCGGACAGATCAATAGGCATAGACTTTGGCTAAGAAAAAGAACAATGATTTTGGCAACTTGGAACATACAAGGTTGGAATACTTAATGAGATTACAAAGAAGGGTGTGGATATAGCAGTTCTGATAGAAACGAAAATGAAAGGGAAAGGTAAAGAAATGATTGGTGAATACCTCACATCAATAAGTATCATCATGATCAACCCCTTTACCTCATATGAGGAGCATAGGGCATACACAAAGCGCCGCAAACGGATCCTATTCTGAGCCAACAGCTTCACTCACCTCTAGGTTTTGCACTCCTTTGCAATTTCTTCAAAGATGGTTCTCTTCCATGTCTGTTTTAGTCTGCCTCTTCCCCTGTGTCCTTGGGGGTTCCAAATCAATGCAAGCTTTCAATCCAACCATGGTCTTTTCTTAATGTATGTCCTATCCAGTTATATTTTCGCTTTTTTATTTTTATTCTAATTTCTTTCTGGTCAGTTGTTTTCCTATACTTTATTTGATACTGTATCCGACCATTTTATTCTTAATATTTTCTTTAGGCATCTATTTATAAATTCTTGCAATTTATTTTCTATGATTTTACTAATCGCCTAATAATTTATCACGCCGCTTCATCAGACTATCCGACACACATAATCTTGACACTCGATCGCATCAGCACATTGCCCTTTATATCCCTCCTCATCACACTGTATCCATCCATAGTAATTCTGCCCGAAGGCAGGTCCTTCACTGCAATCATAGCATTTTCATGATATGCTTGCAGCTTTACTAGGGAATTGTGTAGGTGTGGTAGCTTCCCGTTGCTTTCCACACCGGTGAAGGATGATGATGATAATGATAAAGATGATGGCCATATGATTTCGGGGACCGTTTGGGCCTTAAAGTTTTCCTGACATTTGTCTTACAGGTGAGGAAAAACCCCGATAAAAACCTCACCCAGAAAAACTGCCCCGACCGGGGATCGAACCCGGGCCCGCTGCGTGACAAGGCAGCATGCTACCTCGAGACTACAGCGGTGGACTCACACTGTATATAATTCATTATCTTTTACGGTCTCATTTACCAAAACATGGAATTCCCTTCCGCCCTATGTCAGAGACTGTCAAACTATAACATCCTTCAAAAACAAACTAAAGAATTATTTAATAACAAACTAACTTATACACCTCACTGATAGTATTCTTTTAACAATTAATAAATTTAATTATTTAGAAAATAATATTAAGATTAACAAATATTTCCTTTTGTTTTGTTTTAAATATTGTATAATCGTAAAATTAGTTTTCTATATCTCATTATTTTTCTTTGCTTTGTATATACATTAGACAGGGACAATTTAATATGTCTTGCTTGTATACATTTTATTATCAGTTTGAACCCGCAACCCTTGGGACAATATGCAAGGAACATAACCACTAGCCCATCGCGGACGACAATTTTCCGAATAAAAACCAATTTCAGATAACATTTCCATACGTAGTAACTCATCCCCTGCTATCACTAATTAGAATAGATTTTCGAATAGGCCCACGCTAAGTCCAATTAATTAAACAGTGCTATAATTTGATGCGCAGAGTTACTGGATAAACAGAAAAATAAGTGTAATGCGTACGATGCACATATGCCGTAAATTGGTATATACATAATTGCGTTCCATATTTTTCTCTCTCAACATCAAAATTGGATTTAATCTTGATGAGATATTTGGTCGTTTCTGTATGCATTAATACAAAGCTATATTAAATTACACGCTAGATCGAAGCCTGATGATCCACATTCATTTCAATTACACATAATGAGAAGTAGACATATTTTGATTGATGTATGCCAGTTACAGCATATGATTTAATGATTCGCTACATAAACACTTAAAAACGACGAAAACTTTTTTTTATCTAGAGATAATATTTAAACATTATAGTGCACTCCAATTTTCTATACATCCATCACTAGCTTTCACATTTTTATCTCCAAATCCTTAGCTTCGTTTCACAGAGATAGTGACAAATTAAACAATCAATAATTTTAAAGTTTGTTGTAAACCATCGTTGAAGTGAACCGAAAGTGCTATTTCGGTTCGTTACATCAATGCTGTTATCCTTCCTCCATTGTGAGATTTGTGAATTATGCCAATTTCCTTTCTCTTTCTATCTACTCCCACTCTCTTTTCTACCCCTTCCCTTGCTCTGCTTGTAGTGCGCAACTTCCCCTTCTACCTCGGAACGCTCAAATAGGCTACACACATAGTGAACGCTATCATTCGATCGCAGATTTTCGTTGGAACACTGGTTTGTCATCTGGAGGACGCGAGCTGCGTATTTTGGGTTTTGGTCCGGCAAGCAATGGTAAAGCACCCTCGGTAGGACTAAAAGTCTGTATGAGAGGTTGATTGTGTAAATTATGTGAGTTTTGGTATTATTTATTGTTTGTCCTTTAATTCTTGAATGATCAAGTCATGTATTTCTTTAATTTCATTTTTCAAACTTCAGACGTGCAATTTAACAATAAATATATTTTCAAATAAATATATATGTTTAATTATTATATGTTAGCTACGTTACAACTGTCTTGCATATTCCTGTACATAAGCTTGCTCAAAGGTTATATGAGCTCCTTTTTTCCCGTCTAGCTTTCATGGTTGATAATAGTACATTCAGGTTAACTAAGCATCATAAATTACTTCAGTGTGTTTTAAGACTTATTGTTGATTCATGTTTATGAATTAGGATAGGAAGGATGAATCAATCTTTGCCTCTCATGGGCCCGGGCAAAGGATTTTGAACAGTACTGATAGTTATGAACTCTATGCTAATATATATACACAAGGTAGTAGATCGAAACACGGCAGCGCAAGTTGGTTGCAGTTCGCATGGTTTAATAAATTTTGGTAGCAACGCGACGCAAAATGGTAGCAGTCAGCGGGGTTATGGTGCAGGGTTCAAAGTCCCGGGACGCAGAAGATAATGATTAAAATATTAAAAATATAAAATTTGTAGGCCCTACCTGTTTTATCAGTCATCCTCAACTAAAAGAAACTTACGTTTATAAAACATTGTCAAACATTTAAAATGTAGGCCTTTCAGAAGACACTTTGCATCATTAGCATTTACAATGATAATGAAGGTTTTAGCATATTTTATACAGAGGATTTAGGTGTGTTCGCGTTCAATATGTTTGTGTTCTTTGCTTCTTTTAAGATTTCAATTTCATCTAGACTGTTGATTTTGTAGTTAATATATCATGCACAGAAAAAATATCAACTTCAAAACCAAAATCCTAGAGGCTGATGATGGAAGACTGTCTTCTGGAAGGCCTACATTTTTAATGTTTGACAATTTTTTATACGCAGAAGTTTTAGTTAACGTCGACTAATACAACAGGTACGAATTTATTAATTTTAAAATTATGAATTAATAATTTGAATAAGTCGATTATATATATATATATATATATGATATGATATGAAAAGAAAAATGAATGCTTGAGTCGGGATTTGAACTCGAGTCTCTAAAGTCTGTACCTTTAGCGCTCTAACCAACTGAGCTACCCAAGAATTCCAACACAAACATACAATTTTCTTATACATGTAGTATTCTCAATTCACACAAGAGGTAGCGGAAATTTGTTCCAACTGACATCTAGCGGCTAACATAACAGTTAAGCATATATATATA
Organism: Diploptera punctata; assembly: GCA_030220185.1. Taxonomy (NCBI): domain Eukaryota; kingdom Metazoa; phylum Arthropoda; class Insecta; order Blattodea; family Blaberidae; genus Diploptera; species Diploptera punctata. The sequence goes on from JASPKZ010003051.1 coordinate 906,043, forward strand.
TATCCAACGTTGTGGTCACGAGGTAACGTGTTACTTTCTTACACAGCGGGTCGGGTACAAACTTCCTGGGTCAGGTTTTTCCGGGTTTTTCCTCACCATTAAGACAAATGTCAGCTTACAGCCCTAAATGGACCCCAAACATCATCTGGCGATCATCATCATTATCATCCCCGGAGTGGAAAGCAACGGGAAGCTACCACACGTACAAATTCCTAGTAAAACTGCTAAGCATATCATGAACATGCTATGATTGCAGTGAAGGATCTGGCCAAGGGCATAACACTATAGAATATATACGTCCACCGCTGTGGTCTCGAGGTAGCGTGCTGCCTTGTCACGCAGCGGGCCCGGGTTCGATCCCCGGTCGGGGCAGCTTTTCTGGGTGAAGTTTTTATCGGGGCTTTTCCTCACCTGTAAGACAAATGTCAGGAAACTTAAAGTCACATCATCTGGCCAGCATTATCTTCATCATCATCATCATCATCGTCATCACCATCATCATCTATATCATATTCGCCGGTGTGGAAACCAACGGGAACCTACCATATCTATAAATCACTTGTTAAGGTGCAAGCATAGCACGAAAATGTAAATAAAAACACGTAGAGTTAGAAAATATATGTTTTCAGTTTTATCTTCCAATACATTTTAGTCACTAATTATACAAAATGAAGCTAACTGAATTTACAACTGACGATTCTGCGCTGCGTAAAAGCTTTAATTAACATATATCATCTTTGTTACGTATGATTTTCATCATATTCTACATATTTTGGGAAGTAGCGACTTGAAAATAATAGTCTATATACCATTTTGAAAAGCAGGGAAGAAACTTTAATTCCCATGTGTTAGGTCACATTTTACATGGAATTAATTTAAATGGCATATAATCTTGAATATCATAGTTTATTTATTAATTTTAATATCGTTAAAATGTCCACCGCTGTGGTCTCGAGGTAGAGTGCTACCTTGCCACGCAGCGGGCCCGGGTTCGACACCCGGTCGGGACAGTTTTTCTGGGTGAGGTTTTTTCCTCACCTGTAAGACAAATGTCAGGAAAACTTTAAGGCCCAAAGGTCCCCGAAATCATATGGCCATTATCACCATCATCATCCTTATTATGTCCACCGCTGTGGTCTCGAGGTAGCGTGCTGCCTTGTCACGCAGCGGGCCCGGGTTCGATCCCCGGTCGGGGCAGTTTTTCTGGGTGAGGTTTTTATCGGGGTTTTTCCTCACCAGTAAGACAAATGTCGGGAAAACTTTAAGGCCCAAACGGTCCCCGACATCATATGGCCATCATCCTTACCATTATCATTATCATCATCATCCTTCACCGGTGTGGAAAGCAATGGGAAGCTACCACACCTAGACTATTCCCTAGTAAAGCTGCAAGCATAGCATGAAAATGCTATGATTGCAGTGAAGGACCTGCCTTCGGGCAGAATTACTATGGATGGATCCTTATTATCATCATTATCCTTATCATCATCATATCCTTCACCGGTGTGGAAAGCAACGGGAAGCTACCACACCTACAATTCCCTAGTAAAGCTGCAAGCATAGCATGAAAATGCTATGATTGCAGTGAAGGACCTGCCTTCGGGCAGAATTACTATGGATGGATCCTTATTATCATCATTATCCTTATCATCATCATATCCTTCACCGGTGTGGAAAGCAACGGGAAGCTACCACACCTACAATTCCCTAGTAAAGCTGCAAGCATAGCATGAAAATGCTATGATTGCAGTGAAGGACCTGCCTTCGGGCAGAATTACTATGGATGGATGGATGGATGGATGGATCGTTAAAAATTTTAGTAGCATAATACGGTGCATAATAATTTCATATTTTTTCAAGATTAGAATTCTATACAATTTTATATTGTTAGTTTTTATTTGTTTATTTAATATGTTCAGAATATTGCTAGATCATAACTGGCGAAATGACTCAGGAATCGATGATGTAGGTTTTAGAAGTAATTAATTCATATTGAACAAACATTATAGTTGCATAGAATGATATTGCCTCAATAAATCATGCACGTTAATGTATTGGAGCGGAAAATGTTTGCTTGCCTACATTTAGAGGTCGAACTGCAGAATTTATAAGCTATTTATTCTGTAAATCCCAAACCTGTGTTTGAACACCTATTTCCTTCATTCAGTGAATTGCATTTGATAATTATTATCAAAGATAACGCCATTTGCTCTAATTGTTTGTATTAGGCATAAAAAAATAATTAATATATGTTCAATACGATGGTTTACATTATGAAATGTGGTTAATGCTGAAATTGGTTTTCTGTGGAAGTACGATTTTCATCATCATCTTAGTCTTTTCATGAATTTAGGTCATATTTTGACAAGTTACGGCCTTAAGGTGGGTTATGGGTGAAATTTCTATTTTCTACATGTTTTGAGTTAGAGACTTTGTTTTTTGTACAAACATTCACCGCATGATACATAATGACGTGTTTAAGTTCCATTCTTGTGAGACATTTGTTTTAAGAGTTATTAAATATTATATTTTTAAAAAATTGCATAAAAAACTGCATACTATCTCGGATACCAAGTTACATACGAAGGAGAAAAAAATTTTAGTCAAAAAATTATAAAATTTAACAGAGTACAGGAATTATAAATAATATTTTCAAGCCAAACACAGTACAGCAACACACACGAACTAGAATATAAAACACTGGCCAGACCCATATTATGTTACGGCAGTGAGGCCTGGACAATTCGCAGTGTAGATGAACAAAGATTAACTGCGGCAGAAATGAAATTTATGAGACGTACTGCGGGCTATTCAAGAACAGACCATAAAAGGAATTCTGAGATTCTCAAAGAATTACACACAGAATCAGTAATGGAATATGTACAAAAGTACAGAAACAACTGGAAATCTCACGTACGAAGAATGAGCAGAACAAGAATACCACGTCAGATCTTAAATTACCAGCCACCAGGCAAAAGATCTTTGGGCAGACCCTTCAAACGTTGGATTGAGACCGTAACAGACCACTAGGTCTATAAAATGAAAGGAAGAAGAAGAAGAAGAAGAAGAAAATTTGCATATATTATAATTAAATGGGTTCCACAATTTTTAGTAAAATTTCTGATTTTTTACAAGACCCCTAAAATATTTAGAAAAACATCATGCATTAGAATTCTTATAATGTGAATACAAAGGGAAAAAAAATAATGTTGTACCTCATGCGTGGAATTACAAAAAAAATAATAATTGCATACATTTTATTTTTTATTTCTTAAAATACTACTTTAATCATGAAACCCATGCTCTACTTTGTTACCCATTGTCTTTAGGACATGCAGTAAAAATTTGAACCTTCTAGGACAAAATTTCTTAATTCCATTCAATTTTGAATGTACAAAAATTCAATGAAAATAAAAGTGTGAAAAAACAAGTTTAAAGATTTGCATTCAGTTGACATTTAACTCTAGTGCAGCCTTTTAATTCTGACGTAATCAAGGGCACTTAGAAGCGCCATAGGCCTCTAAAACTTTGCCAAAATATACATTAGAGTACAGGCTATTTTTTAGTACAAAAAAAAACAAAAAAAATCAATTTTGATCTCATATGGTCAATGTTTCACCAATCACCCCCCTTAATACAAATAACAGCCAGAAGTCTTTTGAGTGAATGCCCCGGTCTTCTTCTTTCTGCAGGTTGATAGCTTAACATCTGCTTGGGTATCGTGTAATCTTCCATTCGTTGAACATATTTCCATGCCCCTCTTTCATTCCCCATTCGTGCCACAAGTCCTGCTCATCGCTATCCACGAAACTCATCTAGGGTTATATCATCGATAACAATCGGGGATTAAGCCAATGGTCTGTTCCGCTTCAGAAATTGGTCCCTCCATTGTTTCTTAGGTAGTCAACGGTCTCTTCGATCATAGGTTTCGTAGTTGAATACCCTCAGAGGTAGTTTATTGTTTGACAGTCTAAGGGGATATTCAAGCTAAGTATTTTGGTATGTTTCGATTGTTTCAGTGATTGTTAGTGTTTGAGAGCTGTGCGGATATCTTCATTTCGCATGTAGTCATAAAGCGTATAACCCGCTAAAGGTCTTGATAACTTCAGTTCTGCAGCTACTATCCTATTTAATTTGCCTGTAGTAAGAGTCCAGGTTTCAGCGACATAAAGTAGAGTTGGGAGAGCAATTATTTTATAAAATTTTAGAATTGTATCTGGGCGTACTTTTCGGAGAAGAGTGTTTTTTATTGTTCCTATAAGTTTTTGGAATATGATCAATTTTATGTCTATGTCTTTACATTTGTCGTAGGAAAGGTTTCAGCCAAGAAGGTAAAGTTGTTAACTTGTTCAATTATATTGTTATAACAAAAGAATATAAGTTTTTAGGCCTGTTATTTATTTATTTTATTGTGTAGGCCTATTTTGTAAGTAATCATTTTTCAATATTTTAATAATTTTCTAATAAATACTTAATGCCATGTTACTGCAGTTGGTTTCTAATATATAAAAAAATACACATTTTATTGCAATAAATATTTTCCTTATACATTCAAATACTTTCATCATAAGAAATTCTGGAAATTGAGCACTCTATCTACATGTGTACAGATCTATGAAGCTCTATAGTTGAACTAGACTTGCCCATATCTGAAAAATTTAGTTGATTAGTTAGTGTTGGTATTTAATATGCTGCATCTAACACTGAAGTCATTATGAGTCCTGCTCTCCAGTACTTTCAAGTTTTGGAAATTTCATGTGTGACAGCTGTATTTGTTGTTGAGGTGTTTGTCTACTATTTCTTCCTCAGGGTGGTTACATAGAATGCATATTGATGTAGACAATATATTGATCTTGTTCTAGTATTTAGCAAGGCAGACGTGACCTGTAATTAATCTGAATTGCGCAAATGTACCTTCCGTGGACGTTCTGGTATGTAATTGGTGTTATGAAGAAGAGATCCTCATTTCTTATATTTTGAGGATGTTGAAGTCTGTAGTTCTTAATGCCATTCTATTTTTTAATTTACGTGCCTTTTTTTCCGAAATATAACCTCATATCCGAAAAAGTAAATTATGAAAACAGAATAACAAAGCAAATCAGAACGATTCAAACTCTATTATTTAGATAGATTATTTTGACTGAAATTTAAGGAATTCTCATAATCCATTCATGAATTACAGCATGACCAACAAAATCACAAAACGACCATTAACAGTTTTAAAAAGTGCACTGCCACCATTTAGCAATAGAGACAAACGACATGCGACATATGTATCAGAAATGTAATTAGTCTATCAGAAATGTTTACAGTATTCTCATGAGAGAGAAAGAGAGAGAGAGTGTGTGCACGCCACTGGATTGAACAAATAAGCGAAACGACTGACATTTGTTGAAAGCAGTGAGCTGTGTTAACGTCAAACACAGGACTTGTGTTATCTGCACAATGGAGCAACATCATCTGTACCAACCGTAATGAGCATGCTTATAAAGCACGCAGATTGTTTATTTCTTTAGTCTAATGCACCGTGCTTTTCATGCCCAGAATCTGTGCATGGCCAACAAAACTCAAACAAACTGGAATTTAGCAATAAAATGTTCGGGAAATATGTGTTTTAACTGTTTGTATTCGCAATGAGAAATGGCTATAATCATTGTCATTAACACTAATTGCCCTTGAATCGCAGAAGAATTTGCTATGAAATATGTCTGTTTAGTGCATATGTGCACTTGAGTAAAATGCTGGATCATCATTAATCTTTTTCCCCATCAAACAGCGGTTTTGCATTACCTTGAATAGTACATCATTACAATCTACAGAAGGGTAAGATTGCCTAATTCTGTGATAATTTTTTACATTACTCTGCAAATGTAACTTTTAGATAATGCTGGCAAAATATCAATACAGGAACACAGGAAAATGGTTAATTTGGAAAAAATAAGTGTCAATTACAATTTAAAAATTTCAAAGACTAAAACTAAAATTTTAGCATTTAAAGGACATGATACCTTAAGAGCAAAAATAGTAATTGATAATAACATTTTAGAGCAGGTGAACAGTTTTAAATATCTAGGTTTCAATTTATCATATGTTAAAATTGAAGATATTAATGACAAAAAAAATTAATTAAATCTAAAATCTATTAAAATAACCCTTAAAAACACAAGAAAAGAAACAAAAATTAAATTTTATAAAATAATGGCTGTTCCTGAATTGATGTATAGATCAGAATGTTGGACGATCACTAAAAGACAAGAACAAAGATTGGAAGCAGCTGAGATGCGATTTTTAAGAAATATAGCAGGATATACTCTGCTGGATAAGAAAATAAATGAAGATATAAGAAAGGAACTAAATATCTTCAAACTTACTGACCGAATAATTAAATATAGGAACGACTGGAAAGAACCTATTGATAGAATGCCAGTAGGAAGATTTCCAAAATTATTGCTAAATTATAAACCGCGCGGAAGGAGAAAAGTTGGTCGCCCACACAGAAGATGGTCTGAACAATTTTAACAATTCTAGCTTTCATGAAACCGGAACGAGCCAACAGGCTTAATCCCTGGAAGATGATGATGATGATGATTATGATGATGAGGAACATAGTATGTAACTTCCATTAGATCATTTATCAAATTCACTTCAAACCGATGTACAGTTTTCCCCAAATGCCTCATTCTTTTCTCCAAGTTAAGGATTCCTAAATATGGGATAGTGTTACCCAACATCCGTGATGTTAAAATAGAAGCTTGTAAATAAAAAATAAAACTGAATTCGCCGTTAGTGAAAGCTGATAACCAATATTAGAAGCTCTATAAAAATGTCGTAAGTTATATCAAAGAACATTTAATATCTAGGCCTATTTACCTTTAAATATAAACTTAATATTAAGAATACACATGGTGATAAAATATTTATAAACAAATATATCAGTCCTCCTTTCTAGTAAAAATATTGTCCTCTATGTCGGCCGCGGTGGACTAGTGGTTATGTTCTTAGCCTCTAGTTCCGAGGGTCGCGAGTTCAAACCTGGCAGGGGTCGATGGATTTTCTGAGGACCGAAAAATCCGAGAAGCAAGTCCTCCGGGTGGGACTTTAAGTGTGGGTCCCGGGTCTCAAGATTTTCAGGCTCGTAAAAGATCCTTAAGCCTGAATAAAGAGGATTCTAAGAAAAAATTACCGACTTCAACATCCTAGTAATACTTAGTTGCCTGTTAGATTGTCATTGGGGTGGTGTATCGACCGCATCCCATCCATTATATCTAAGAGCAAATAAGGTAACTAAAAATGAACTTGGTGTAGTATATCCTTACAAAGGAGAGGCTATGGCTCAACAATGGGCTACGCCATTATAGGTAGATAAACATAAGCATGACAGAATATTAGCAATTAAAATATAATATAGTCCACCGCTGTGATCTCGAGGTAATGTGCTGCTTTTTCACGCTGCGGGCCCAGGTTCGATTCCCGGTCGGGACAGGTTCCTGGGTGAGGTTTTTTTCGGGGTTTTTCATCACCTGTAAGACAAATGTCACGACGCTTAGGACCCAACGGTCCCCGAAAATCATCCGGTCATCATCATCATCATCCTTCATTTTCATAACCATCCTTCACGGTGTGGAAAGCAACGGGAAGGTACCACACCTATAATTCCCTAGTAAAGCTGCAAAGCATAGCATGAAAATGCTATGATTGCAGTGAAAGATCTGCCCTCGAGCAGAATTACTATGGATGGATAATATAACAATAATAACAATAATAATAATAATAATAATAATAATAATAATAATAGATAGATAGATAGATAGATCATCGGTTGGTTAATGTCTTTGACATCGTCAGATTCTTAATAGCTAATTTTGTCGGTCCATGCAATCTCCTGGGTCTCTGGATGTTTCTCCTTCGTGTATAAACATATTCCCTGACTCCAGGAGGTTTTAGGTCTTCCTCTGCCTCGTCTTCCCGCAGATTTCCATTCCAAAACAGATTTTGGTAGTCGATCCTCTTCCATTCGCTGGACATGTCCGTACCATCTTAATTGCTGAGTTTTAATATAATCTAAAATAGTGTCTTCAATCTTCATTTTCTCCCTTATAACCGAGTTCCTAATTTTTTTCTCTTCTTGAAATCTTGCTGCCCTTCATATAAAATCCATTTCCGTTGCCAAAATATACTCATTTGTTTTTGTTGTTATAATAATAATAATAATAATAATAATAATAATAATAATAATAATAATAATAATAATAATAATAATACAGAATAAACTAAATAATTTAACTAACAATGAAGAAATGAAAAAATCATATTTAGTGGAGAATTTAAAGGGATTTTATTCAAGGTATTTGGTTTCATCCGAGTTTTTGCCTTTAAATTGATGTTGTCATCTAAAGTCTAAAATTGGAAACTAAAAACGAATATGAGCTTGAAGCTCTGAAGGTTTCAAATATAATACCACCGATCAGAGTGAGTTGGAGTTGTTGCCGAAGCAAAAAAAAAAAATGTATAATGTATCACATATTATGTCTAGGGACTGACGATGATAACAAAGCACAGAATCTAGCTGAAATAAAAATAAAATTCATATACTTTCAATAACCTTGTATTCAATATTGGCCAATATTGATCACAGTACTTCGGAGTACACATGGAATCAACAAAGTTCTTTTACAGTTTAATTTTTCTAGTAAAGATTTAAAGATATGGATTGAATATGTCTACAGAGAAAACAAAAACTATGGCATTTTAAGGTGTAGATCCTGTCAGAAGTAAAATTGTACTGAACAATAAAATTTTGGAGCAGGTGAAAAATTTTGCATATCTAGGATGCAATATGTCATATGAATAATAATAATAATAATAATAATAATAATATAATAATAATAATAATAATAATAATAATAATACTTTATTTATTCTGGCAGAGTTAAGGCCATAAGGCCCTCTCTTCCACTCAACCAGCACAAATACAAATAAATAGTTGACAAATATAGATATACACTGTACTAATTATAAACAGTTAGAGATACAATAATGTAGCAATGTAAATGTCATGTACAAACAACATTTTATAGGGTAATAACAATAATGATACGATAATAATAATAATAATAATAATAATAATAATAAATAAATATGATACATTATACGAGAAACACCAATTAATATATATATACCTTACACTGGATAATAATGAAGTCGAGTTAAAAAGATGTAAATGCAAAAATATGTAAATTTTTAAAGAATTCTAGGATTAATAAATTCTAACTTCAAGCCACAGTTAGTTCAAAAACAGTCAAGACTAAAACTGTATAAAACACTGGCTCTTCCAACTCTTTTGTATGGTAGCGAAGTATGGGCGTTGAAACAGAAGGATATATAGAGACTTAGATCTGCTGAAATGAGATACCTTTGGAGGACTGCAGGATACACACTACTAGATCACAAAAAAATGAAGACATCTTAGAAGAATTACACATGGAACCTTTAGAAAACAAAATTTCTGATTATAAGTCAAGATGGATGCAACATGTTCATCGAATGGAAGATCACAGGATACCCAAACAGATGTTAAGATACCTTGCAGGAAGAAGACCACGACGTCCATTCAAAAGACTTCTGGATGGTGTTTCTCTTGAGGCCGAAACAGGTCAACAAATGGCCTAAATTCGTGAATGTACTATGATGATGATGATGAAAATTTAACACAAGCTGTTTGAAAACACATTACTTTTACACTGTATTCTGTGTATAGGCCTTATTGATAAATGCTGAAAATGAAAATTTCCTATAGCAGGCTCCTATTCAAGCATGCTAAATGGATTTGGCAACCTAGCTATATACAAAATGATAACCTGTTGACCGGAAAACAAAATTACTAAAACAGTTGACGTTACACTTGGGTCAGATAATGGCTGTGGAATGAAAACCCATCACAAGCACATCCTAATAATCAAATTATCACAATACATCATCTGGAGATAATAACGCGAAATAATGAGACAGAATCATCTTCAATGGGTTTCAAACAAGCTTTGTGCCCGCCTTTTAGTTGTAACGATCATATTACTACTGAATAGGTGACTCGGATCGTAAATGCTAGATATCATGAAACAATGTAGATACAAAGTGTGGGCGAGACAACTCAATCCCCACCATTTTCTCTCTCTCTATCAAGAGAATTACATTTATGGGCACACAACTCAAATCTGTCCACCGCTGTGGTCTCGAGGTAGCGTGCTGCCTTGTCACACAGTGGGCCCGGATTCGATCCCCGGTCGGGACAATTTATCTAGAGAATTTGGAAATCAGGAGTGGCATTTGTAAAGACTATTTAACGAATATAATTATGCTGTTTACTCACAAATCATTATTTAAATATAGTTCTTTTAAAATATTTATATATTTAATGTAAACAGGCGATGTTTGAAAACAAATGAGAAACGATTGGTACGCTTCATTTGCTTCTTTTGTTCGTCACTTCAACCAGATCATATTATTTATTGCCAAAGGAACACAATATTGTAAGAATGCACTCTAGTGGAGAAAAAATGAAACACATCAAACTGTATATTAATTCATTTCTGATGTCCTATGATGTAAATATGACAATTATATTTTTCTGGAAAAAAAAACATTTAAGAAAGTGCAAACAGTGGTTTCTTTTGTTGTTGTTGTGGTACTTAACTCCTACACCCTTAAAAATCGCCCTTTGTAGTGGAAAATGTCAAAAAAGTAGCTTTTTGGGTCATAAATGGTTTATGCTGCCTAAACCATAACAAATATACAAAATTAATGTACACAGATTTGAATATCTCAAAATGTTCTACAAAAAAGTCCACGACAGCATATGTTTATCTATTCCGGATAACTCACAATAACCATTTCTGTCTTGCATTAATGTCAAGAAGATCGAGATAAGTACACAGATTCCTGTGCAAGCAGAGCAGCACATGGTGGGTATTCTTTTACGGATAACTCACAATAACGAATGTTGTCTTTTAGCTCATTTATGCCAAGAAGATCGAGATAAGTAGTTTCCCGGGCAACAGCGGGTAATCAGCACGGGGAATCATAAAATAATTACGATACACATTTATAATTATTTTTCATTTTACTTATTCAACTAATCATAAAGAAGTACATTAATTTTTGTCTTTCAGCTCATTTATGCCAAGAAGATCGGGATGAGTAGATTCCCGGACAACGCCGGGTAAACAGCACGAGCAATCTAAAAAATATAAATTTATATTATATTTATCGAATTATATTTCTAATTGTTTCGATATTTTCCTTATACTTATTCAACTAACATAAAATCACATTAATTTTCGTTTATATAGGTGTAGCAGCGCACGCCGGGTATTAGCTAGTCTTACTATAAAATATATCTTCTCCTTCATCCATCCAAGTCTTAGGCCTATAGGCCTGTTACGATCTCACTGATGAATTTTGTATTCAATGTTTCCTTGGACGGCTCAGAGATCTCTTCCCTGTTGGACAATAACGAAGCATGACCCTGGGGACTCTATTTGAACTCATTCGTCGCAAATGCTTCATCCAGTTGTTCTGGTATCTATGCATGTATTCAATGACCGTTTCTAAACGTAGTTCCTTCAAAATAGCGTCATTGCGTTTGTGATCCCATTTGGTATATCCTGCTGTATATCTCATGAATCTCATTTCATAGAACTTATCCTGCTCTCTTCTCCTTTTCTCAAACTCCATGCCTCACTGCCGTAGCAAAGTGCAGGTATTGCTAAGGTTTTGTATAAAACGTACTATGGCATCTCTCTGGACTAACGAAGATTTCATTACTGATTTTTTTATAAAAGATATATTTATTGAAACTGCTTTTCCTAGACACCTAAGCATTTTAAGGAGTATCTAGAATTTGAGGAATATTAAAACTGATGTCTACTAATGTATTTGGCAGAACGTACATTCTGCAGGTACTCACTCACTCTGTTAAAAGCTTTGCAGTTTGGTCCATCGGTTAAAAGCTGCAGTAAGCGGATTTCATAGTGTTTATTCAAGAGCAAAGAGGAAGGGCTTCAACTTGCTTCAGATTAAATTAATGATTCTTCCCTTCACCTTAGTCTACTCATTGTTTCTTTAAATTAAATTCCGATAGTTCTTCAAGTTCTCACTGGATTAAGAATTTAAGTACCTTTTAAAGTACTTACAGCTCTTGCAGTATTCTTTATTTCCTTCCCCCCCTCTCTTCAAATATTTTTTTCTAAATTAAAAAATTAACATTTATTTGAAATTAGATCCAATGAAATTATTCCAAATCCAGGTAGAATTAAAACGAAAACTTCTGGATGCCAAAATAAATAAATGGAAATACTTTACAATAGGTTACGCAAAAACATTTTGTATGTCCATTCATACACAAGTGCATGCGACAAAAGACGCGAAGCTGTTTACACTATGTAATCACATGATGCAGCCAACATAGACACGATATTTGAACGTTGCCAACGAACCTAAAACAAAGAGTGTATTACATGTATACTCTATGCCTAAAAGCTAACCTAACGCAATTTTAGTACTCTAACCTGTGAAAGAATGTACGCTGATTTTATTTAGTCTAAGTTAATTAGTACAGACTCTGTGTTGGCTGCACTGGAACAAAGAATATTCGTTAAAATTGATATGGCTGCCACGTCTTCATATAGTTTAATAACGTAAAAATATATATTCAAATAATCGTTAGAAAACAAGTAAATATCATTGTAAATGATGGGAAATAATTTGAAAAATGAAACCCTAAGAATACAATTTGACAGGAGATTATGAAGGAATTTAAAAGTCGCGTCACAGGTTGTAAAGTTTAGCCAAATAAATAAATAAAAATAAAAATCCGAATTCAAATTAATATAATCCTCTTAAATGTGCTATTATGCATTACAGAGACTCTAGACGTCTCAACTCCTTTCAAAAACGTTAAACTGAAAATATATAAAACTATTATTCTACCAGTTATGTTATATGGATGCGAAACATGGACTCTTACTTTAAGGGAGGGAAGGAGATTACGAGTATTTGAGAATAAAATTCTTAGGAACATTTTTGGACCAAAGAGAGATGAACAAACAGATGAATGGAGAAGACTACATAACAATGAACTACATAGTATTTATAGGAAGCCAAATATAACGAGAACAGTTAAGTCTCGTAGACTGCGATGGGCAGGGCATGTGGCACGAATGGAGAATGAAAGACGTGCATGGAAGCTTCTTGTAGGAAAACCATAGGGAAAATTCCCAGTTGGTAGACCAAGAATGAGGTGGGAGAATAACACTAACTATGATTTGGAGGAAGTAGAATATACAGGGGATGATTTGAAAACATTAGCTCAGGATAGGAATGTATGGAGAGCTTATGTCCGCGCGGCCATGAACTTACGGGTTCGATAGTACCAGTGAGTTAGTTAGTTATAATCCTCTTAAATAAGGGAATATTATTTTAACAAAAGAGAACATTGTCTTGATAGCGAGGCGGCGGAGTAGATAGAACAGATGCTAACAGATTTGCAACGAGGGAGAGCTGGTCTGAAAATGAACCTCAAGAAGACGAAGATAAATAATAATTAATAAGCTGTTAGTTTATGCTGATGATGTAGTACTATTGGCCGATAGCGAGGAGGTACTAAAGGACAACACGCACACACTATTGTGTAACACTGGGGAATTGGGACCGGAAGTAAATGTCAATAAGACAAAATATATGGACACACGTAGAAATGCATTATATAATGGAAATGGAGAGCTGATGACAAATGAGGGAAATTTTGAGGAAGTGGCTGAATTCAAATACCTAGGAACAATAATCACAAATAGGAACGAGATGCACAAAGAAATTAAACATAGGCTCAATTCTGGAAATGCGTGCTATTATGCATTGCAGAGACTTTTGATGTCCCAACTCCTTTCAAAAAACGTTAAACTGAAAAAATATAAAACTAGTATTCCACCAGTTATATTATATGGGTGCGAAACATGGACTCTTACTTTAAGGGAGGAAATTAGATTACGAGTTTTTGAGAATAAAGTTCTTAGGAAAATATTTGGACCAAAGAGAGATGAACAGACAGCTGAATGGAGAAGACTACATAACAATGGACTACATGGTCTTTATAGGAAGCCAGATATAATAACATGAGTTAAGTCTCGTAGACTGCGATGGGCAGGACATGTTGCGCGTATGGGGAATGAAAGACGTGCTTGGAAGCTTCTTATAGGAAAGCCAGAGGGAAAACGCCAGTTGGTAGACCAAGAATGAGATGAGAGAACAACATTAACTATGATTTGAGGGAGGTAGATTATACAGGGAATGATTAGAAAGCATTAGCTCAGGATAGGGATGTATGTAGAGCTTATGTCCGCGCGGCCATGAACCTGCGGGTTCGATAGTGCCAGTGAGTAAGTAAGTAAATAAGTAAGTAAGGTCAAAACATATAATTTCACATGAACATCGAGAAAGAGATTAAAAGAAAAAAGGGCAGGCCTGGAAGAAATTCTGGAGTCTGAACTGTATCCTGATTCTGCTACCAGTTCTGGTGTAGGGCAGCCAAATTTGGTCATTAAATGAGAAAATAAAGGGTATGATACAGATATGCCAACGACAGATGAAGAGATAGATATCAAAACTTAACAACTCACTGGCATTATCGAACCCGCTTCATGACCTCGCGGACATGAGCTCTTAACACATCCCCATCCTGAGTTAATGTTTACTTTCATCTCCTGTATAATCTACTCCCCTTGAAACACGGTTAATATTTTTTCCCACTTCATTCTTGGTTTACCAACTGGGCGTTTTCCCTCTGGTTTTCCTACAAGAAGTATCCATGCCCCTCTCTCAATCCCCATTCATGACACATGTCCTGACCATTCCAGTCTACGAGACTTAACAGTTATTATTGTATCTGGTGTACTTTAAAGGTCATGTAACTTACTGTTATGTAGTCTTCTCCATTCACTGTTACTCTCTTTGGTCCAACATTTTCCAAAGAACTTTATTCTCAAATACTCCTAATTTTTTCTCCTCCCTTAAACTAAAAGTACATATTTCGCGTCTATATAACAGGGGTGCGAGATTAACAGTTTTATATATTTTCAGTTTAACGTTTTTTAAGAGAAGTTGAGATGACAAGAGTCCCTATAATGCATAATAACACGCATTGCTAAAATAAAGTTCTTAGGAAACTTTCTGAACCAAAAAGATATGAACAGATAGGCGAATGGAGTAGACTACGTACATAACAGTGAGCTACATGATCTTTATAGAACACCAGATATAATAAGAACAATTATATCTCATAGACAGCGATGGCCAGAACATGTGATACGAATTGGGGAATGAAAGAGGGGCATGGGAACTTCTTATAGAAAAATAAGAGGGAAAACGCCCAATTGATAGACCAAGAATGATTCTTGTAGGAAAATAAGAGTGAATATGCTCTATTGATAGACCAAGAATGAGATGGGAGAATAACATTAACCATGATTTTAGGGACAATTGGAAAACATTAGCTCAGGATAGGAATGCATAGAGAGCTTATGTCCGCGCGGCTATGAACCTACGGGTTCAATAGTGCCAGTGAATTAGTTAGTTATTCACTAGTTAATTTTTATCTCAATTTAACTTCATCATCATTTTATTTGATTTTGAACTTGTGTTTGATATAAACCACTGTTACACGCAAATGTGTAACTAACAGTCAACTCTCAAAGTTTAGAAGGTGAAACTTGTTGCCGAACCTCATCCCACAAATGTCACAGAGATGACCAACGAGGCCAGTCATATTGATTCCCAGCTAAACTAACTGAGAAATCAGTCCTTTCCCGTCCATCAACTCTACTTACGTTAGACATCTGGAGATTCTGCTTTTCATGCCCTTTCTACTACAACGTAACATTTATAATCCACATTTAGCCATTAACTACACTGCAATCTAATGAGATAAAATGCATTTTTATTTTTAGCCTCTTCCGAAACAGATTCTTCAGTACAAACCACTAGGACGAAGAAATATTGGAAGACCCAGTAAAAGATGGAAAGATGGACAGACCAATTCTAACATGAGATTGGAACAGACCAGAAGGTCTAATCCTTGATGCTGATGATGATAATGATGCAATTTAAATATAATTTTGGTATAATGTTTAGATGCCATTATAAACTATGTTTACCTGTGGATTTATTCTGATGTGTGTATAATAATAATAATAATAATAATAATAATAATAATAATAATAATAATAATAATAATAATAATAATAACCAACAAGAATGGAAAAATCATCTGAGAAGAATGGCAAGAAATAGACTTCCAAAATTGGCATTCCAATATACCCCAACTGGACATAGGGACCAAGGAAGACCAAAACATCAGTGGAAAGATCAAGACCATCTTCGCTAGGTTTACCGTACAGGCCACATGGCCTAAAACGAATTTGTTCATGATGATGATAATAATAATAATAATAATAATAATAATAATAATAATAATAATAACTTAATAATAATAATAATAATCTATTGTAAGCCCTTGTTTCCCTCAATGAGATTTAGGCGCTCTCCCCCTACAGGGAATAAATTGAACCATACTAATTTAGTTACACTTGTTTTCGTATGTATGTCATTGGAGTGGTCCGTAGTCAGCGTTCCGCCTCATACTGACATCTAGAAAACCAAGTAGTACTAGGACGGGAAAATTCGGTAACTTTTGCTTAGAGACCTTTTTATTCATGCTTAAGGATCTTTTACGATCCTGAAAATCTTCAGACTTGGGACCCACGGCTTAAAGTCCCTCCCGGAGGACTTGCTCCTTGGATTTTTCCATCCTAAAAAATCCACCGACCCCGGCCGGGTAAATAATAATAATAATAATAATAATAATAATAATAATAATAATAATAATAATAATAATAATAATAATACGAAAGTTTTGACAAATTTCAATGCATGTGTGGTACAACTGTCACCATAATGAATATAAAATGGAATCAATGAATAATAAGATAAATTATTTATTAGCAGAAAGTAATAGTGATGGGCGTATGAATAAACAAAAACTCCCGTATCCAGGTTGGGCTTCTCAGGGTCTCAATTTAGGAGAAGAAATTAAAAAATAATAATTCCGTGATGTGATAGCCCCGATGAACCAAGTTCAACTGAATTGGTTGCTTTCACTGGCAAGCAGAAATCCGATTCCGATTGAGGGTCTTTCCACTTTTCAGCGGTTGCCCTTTTACCAGCCGGCTGCTGGCCCTTCACATCCACATGTGTCAATCACAGAGGTAGATGATCAACAACCAGTGTAGGGTGACATGTGGTTAGCATGTCGAGTCCCCCAGCCGTTATAGCTGGTTCCTCAACCTGGAGCCGCTACTTATTGTAGCTACCCAATTGCCTCACGATGCTGGGTGGGCACCGGTCCCATACTGGCCGAAATACCGTGAGAAAATTTCTTCCCCCATGGAGACTCGAACCAGCGCAAGTCCCGTAACTCTGCGACAAGGATTCCTACCTTAACCGCTCGGCTACGGCGCGGGACAAGCAGAAATCACAATATTAAAATTATAACATTATTTACCTTGTAGGTCCGTCTCCTCAACTTTAAAATATTCATTAATAGTAGGCCAATCGAGCTAGTCCCATCATCAGCAGAATGTACTCTGTTTTCGGTAACCCTAGATGAAATACTGGTATATTTGTGATGATTTTATCATCATCATCATCATCATCATCATCATCATCATCATAGTACATTCACGAATTTAGGCCATTTGATGACCTGTTTCGGCCTCAAGAGAAACACCATCCAGAAGTATTTTCAGTGGACGTCCTGGTCGTCTTCTTCTTGCAGGTTGATATCTTAACATTTGTTTGGGTATCCTGTGATCTTCCATCCGACGAATATGTTGCATCCATCTTGACTTATAATCAGAAATTTTGTTTTCTAAAGGTTCCATGTGTAATTCTTCTAAGATGTCTTCATTTTTTTGTGATCTAGTAATGTGTATCCTGCAGTCCTCCGAAGCTATCTCATTTCAGCAGATCTAAGTCTCTGTATATCCTTCTGTTTCAACGTCCATACTTCACTACCATACAAAACAGTTGGAAGAGCCAGTGTTTTATACAGTTTTAGTCTTAAATGTTTTTGGACTAACTGTGGCTTCAAAATATAATTTATTAACCCTAAAATTCTTAAAAATTTAGCTATTTTTTGCCTTTACATCCTTTTCGTCTTCATATGAGATATTGCATCCTAAATATGTAAAATTATTTACCTGCTCTAAATGTTATTGTCAAGTACAATTTTACATCTGACAGGATCTACACCTTGAAATGTCATAATTTTCGTTTTATCTTTAGATATCTTCAATCCATATTCTTCTGTAATTTTGTTAAGTACGTCGTAGCGTAGTGGTTAAGGCACTGAGCTACAAGCCGGAGGGTCGAGGGTTCAAGTCCCGTTGGGGTCAGGACTTTTAAACGGACCCAAATCCTCTGGCGGCACTATGGCCCTGGGGTCGACTCAGCCTCTAACCGAAATGAGTACCAGACACTTGATCTGGGGTAAAGGCGGCCGTCACGCAGGGCTGACAACCCGGCTGACATAAAGTGCTGATTGTCTGGAATAGTGGGAGCCTTAACCTCCTATTACCCCAAGGGCCTCCTGAGGCCTGTTGTGGGATCACTTTACTTTACTGTAGATATATTCAATCCATATTCTTCTGTAATTTTGTTAAGTTCATACAGATCTTTCTGCAGATTATCTTCTGAATTTGCAATTATTAATTGGTCACTTGCAAACAATAAAAAAATCTCACTTTAATCTGTTTATAAAACATGATGAGTTTATTTGCATGTTTGGAACAGAAAATAGGTACATATTGTAGTTTTACTCCTGGGCTGCATTGTGGGTTCATTCAAGATGAAACCTAAATATTTTAACATATAGTCCCTATAACACTATCTTGTTATAACTCCTTGCTATAAATTTAAACAACGGAACTTACAATTCCGCATTTAGCTAGGATTTTCCTGTAATATTAGCTACTGTCCTATTTCCATTAATTAAATCTTCACGCAACATGTCTACATTATTTATAATATAGCAATGAAATGTACACTAGAAGCTGGAAAAGTTTTGAAATAAATTATTTAATGCTTAAATATTCAACTCACATATAGTACTTTCAAATAGCTTAAAAATGTCGTGAAGACTATGTTTCTGCTGATACAGGGTGGGACCTGTTACCAAGAATTTTACATAATAAAAATGTGGCAGTAATGTACATGTATAAATTATGTAAATTTACGTGAATTTGATTTACGAAATAAAGAAAATGATTAAACGTGGCACACCAAGATGAAAATGGAAAACCTATGTCAGAACTATAATGGATGATACGAATTTGGAAGAAGGAGATTGCAATGATAGAAATAAATGGAAACTGAAGACGGCAAAACTATAAGTGGGGAAAGCCTTAGAAGAAGAAGGAGAAGAAGAAGAAGAAGAAGAAGAAGAAAAATGTTGTTACGCAAAGAGAATTGATAATAATCGATAATGTTGCAGCCCAGAATTTCATATTTCATGTAAAAAATATTTTTTTTTCTTCTTCTTACAAGGATTAAACCTTATTGGTTCGTTCCAGCTCCAAGTATCATAGCTGCTGTGTCCACCACTTTCATGGGCGTCTCCGATCTCTTTTTCCTCCTCTCGGTTGATGGTTCAGACTTTTCCTAGGCAATCTGTTGGTATCCAATCTGCAGATATGTTCGTACCATTTTCTCCTATACTCTTCTATTTTATCTGTCAAACCGAATATTTGTAGTTCTTAAATTGTAAATATTTCATTTCTACGGCTTCTATTCTTTTAATTGTCTGTTTATTCAGAGTACATATTTCTGAGCCATACAATATCGCAGACACAGCCAATACTTTATAAAATTTAAATGTGTTTATTTTCTTACTTTCTTTCTCAGTGTTATTTTAAGGGCGTCACATGCATATTGAAATATTTGTAATTTATTATGTATGCCTTTTTCTCTATTACAGCCTAAATATATCTGAAATGTTTTACTTGTTCTAGCGTTTTGTCGTTTAGTTTTATATTTGTTCTTTCCATTTCTTTGCCACACATTACTTTAGTTTTTGTTGAAGAAATTTCTAGGTTGTAATCTTGTGCTACATTATTTAATTAAAAATTGCTCTTTGTAAGTCATTCTGTGAATAAGTCATTATAGCCTGATTATCAGCAACAATGAGTGTGTCAACACGGATTTTATTACTGGAATTTAAAGTCAGTTGCCAATAAAAATATGATCATCATCAGCAGCATCAAGGATTAGACCTGCTGGTCTATTCCGATCTCATGTTAGAATTGGTCTATCCATCTTTTACTGGGTCTTCCATCATATCTTCGTCCTAGTGGTTTGTAATGAAGAATCTGTTTCGGAATTCTATTGTTATCCATTCTATTGATATGATCCATCCATTCATCTCTGTATTGTGTAATTCTATCTAATAGTTTGAATATATTCAGTTCTCTTCGTATATCCTCACTTCGCCTTTAATCTATTATTGTATAGCCAGTCACACTCCTCAGAAACCTTATTTCTGACGTTTCTATTCTTCGTTCCTGGTTTTTGGTTAAGACCAAGTGTTCCGATCCATACAGTAGTGTTGGAACCGCCATTGTTTTATACAATTTTAAAAGTGCCTCCTTTCTAGTTCCTTTGAGACTATGTTTCATGGTGCCACACATATAATTAAATTTGTATTCACGTAGACTTTCACGACCGGAGATGCTATGATGATCTTGATGAAGATTTTCGGGCTGTAGGTCGTGGTCGTGAGGCTTGTAGTTCCACGACGTTTCACCAGAGACTGCGTCTGGCATCCTCACGACCACGGCCTACAGCCCTTGAGGATGCCAGACGCAGTCTCTGGCGAAACGTCGGGGAACTACAAGCCTCACGACCACGGCCTGCAGCCCGAAAATCTTCATCAAGATCATCATAATTAAATTTATTTATTTTGTTTTCAATGCCTTCACTTTTTTCTATATGATACATTGTATCCCAGGTAATTAAAATTGCTCACTTGTTCTATTATTTTATTCTCTAATTGGATTTTTACTTTTAGTAGCTCACACCCTTGAAAAGCTAAAACTTTTGTTTTTGGAGTAGATATTTTCAAGTTGTATGTTTCACATATTTTACTTAATTTGTAAATTGCTCGTTGTAAACCATCTTGCGTCTCAGATATCACAACCTGATCGTCTGCAAAAATAAAGTATCTAATAAAATATTGTCAATTTTAAAACGTTCAGTTAAAACAATTTGCCAATTCTGTATGGCATCGTCTATATATATTAAAAAGTGATGGCGAAAGTGGGCATCCATGTTTTACGCCACAATATATTGTCGCTGATTTATTGTTTTGTGTTTTATGAGCCATGCTAATTAGTATTTTATTATCTACATATAAACTTTCAATAATTTTAACCAAATGTTGTGGAATGCCTCTGTTTATCATTATATTCCATAATTTCTTTCTATCCTCCCTGTCAAAAGCCTTCTCAAAATCAATAAACGCCATATATGTTGGTAAGTTATATTCTCTACGTTTCTCTACTACTTGTGTTATAGCATATACAGTCCGAAAATTTGATATAAAATATCAAATTAAACATTATTTCACGTACTCAATGTATTATAAAAAGGACCAAAAAGTTAAGATAAATAGCAATGATACAGACTTTGAAAGAAAAAAAAAATACGAGAAAAACCACACTTTTCAAAACAAAGTTATTTAATGTATTATTATTATTATTATTATTATTATTATTATTAGTATTAGTATTATTATTATTATTATTATTATTAGTATTAGTATTAGTATTACTATTATTAGAGGAACGTCAGTTAATTTGGACCCCTGGTTTGAATTTGTTGTTTTTCTTCTTTTAATTAAGGGATTTGAATTTTGTTTAATTACAATGATTATCATTAGTGTTGTAACTATGAAATAGCATTGTTATTTTATTCAAATATGGAAACATCTTCATAATTTTTTTACTTTTTTACATTACAAGAAAGGTCCACTTTAACCTCCATATTTGGATAAAGTGGACCCCAGAGTCCATTTAGCTTTTAGTCTATTTTTAATTCTATTTATTCTATTAACTTATACCGACAGGCACAGATTAATCTGAAAATATTTATGATCGATCATAATTAAAAAGCGTTGATATTTATTTAATATCTTGAAAATTAATGTTTATAATTACATTCACACGTCATTCAAATGCAGAAAACGACGGTCTTTGGGTTTAGTACAATTATAAGGCTAACTAAACTAACTAATTCACTGGCTCTGTCGAACTCGTAGGTTCATGGCTGCGCGGACATAAGCTCTCCATACACCTCTATCCTGAGCTAATGTTTTCCAATCATCCCCTGTATAATCTACTTCCCTCAAATCATAAATGTTATTCTCCCACCTCATTCTTGGTCTACCAACTGGTAGTTTTCCTTCTGGTTTTCCTGCCAGAAGTTTCCATGCAACTCTTTCAACCCCCACACGTGCCACAATGTCCTGCCCATCGCAGCCTACGAGATTTAACAGTTGTTATTATATCTGGCTTCCTATACATATCGTGTTGCTCACTATTATGCAGTTTTCTCCATTCACCTGTCTGTTCATCTCTTTTTGGTCCAAAAATTTTCCTAAGAACTTTATTCTCAAATACTCTAATCTTCTTTTCTCCCTTAAAGTAAGGGTCCATGTTTCGCATCGATATGTTTTAATAGGGAGAATAAATGTTTTATATATTTTGAATTTAACATTTTTTTAAGGAGCTGGGAAGACATAATGCATAACCGAATGGGAGACTATTTTACCTCCAGATAATTTCACCCCAGTGGAACCCATGTCCGTATTTCTTGGCGGTTGTATTTTTACGGTGAAAGATCGTAACTTTTTCGTCTGGCTTATAGCCTTCAACCTGTCCGGTATGGGTAACCCTTTTATAAGCAATGCTACCGCCGGCATAGCTCTCAGGGTCATATAACCACGCAAGTCACTCCGCCACAACAAGGTAAAGATACCGTAAAAATTATAAGGATATTATAAAAATTAATTAAGTGCACGGTTTATACAGATAGCATCCTCAACTTATAAAATTAATTAAGTGCACGCGTAGTGTTAGACGGGAAACCACCAAGTTACTAAAGAGTAAGAAGAGGGAATATTTGAGAGAGAAGATTAATGATCTTGAAATGAATGCAAAAAATAGGAACATTAGAGAATTATATCAGGGAATTAGTATAGAGAAGAAAGGGTTTCAGGCTAGAACAAACATAATTCGGAATGAAAATGGGGATATGATTGCAGATTCCAAGAGTATATTAAATAGATGGAAAAGTTATTTTAATCAGCTATTAAATGTACATACAGAACAGGACATTGAGGAGGATAAGTTACAGACAGCAGAAATGCTAGTCACAGAGCCAAGTGCATTAGAGGTTGAAATGGCAATTGAAAAATTGAAGATGTATAAAGCATCAGGTTCAGATGAGATCCCAGCAGAACTGATAAAATCAGGGGGAGAAAAATTGATGGACAAGATACGCTGGTTGCTTAGTATGATTGGGAAAAAGAAGCTCTTCCAGATGAATGGAAGGAATCAATTATCGTACCAATTTATAAGAAAGGAGATAAACTGATTGCAACAACTATAGGGGCATCTCATTACTTTCAACTTCGTACAAAATTCTAACAAATATATTAGTAAGCAGACTTACTCCCTATATTGATGACATTCTAGGAGATCATCAATGCGCATTTAGAAGAAACAGGTCTACAACAGATCAGATTTTTAGTATAAGACAGATTTTAGAAAAGAAATGGGAATATAATGGTACTGTACATCAACTATATGTAGACTTCAAAAAAGCATATGATTCAATTAAGAGGGAGAAGTTATATAGTATCCTGCTGGAGTTCGGAATTCCTAAAAAGTTAGTTAGACTTATACGAATGTGTCTAAATGGCTCAACGAGTAGGGTGCGTGTAGGCAAACAGTTTTCAGACACTTTTGAAATCCAGAATGGGTTGAAGAAAGGAGATGCACTATCTCCTCTACTATTTAATTTTGTACTAGAGCATGCCATTAAATCTTTAGAGAATGAGGAAGGCTTACAACTGAATGGTATTAATAAGCTGTTAGTTTATGCTGATGATATAGTACTACTGGCCGATAGCGAGGAGATACTAAAGGCCAACACGCACACACTATTGAGTAACACTAAGAAATTAGGACTGGAAGTAAATATCAGTAAAACTAAATATATGGTCACACGTAGAAATACATTATATAATGGAAATGGACAGCTAATGACAAATGAGGGAAATTTTGAGGAATTGGCTGAATTCAAATACCTAGGAACAATAATCACAAATAGGAATGAGATGCACAAAGAAATTAAACATAGGCTCAATTCTGGAAATGCATGCTATTATGCATTGCAGAGACTTTTGATGTCCCAACTCCTTTCAAAAAACGTTAAGCTGAAAATATATAAAACTATTATTCTACTAGTTATATATATTGGGTGCGAAACATGGACTCTTACTTTAAGGGAGGAAAGGAGGTTACGAGTATTTGAGAATAAAGTTCTTAGGAAAATTTTTGGACCAAAGAGAGATGAACAGACAGGTGAATGGAGAAGACTACATAACAATGAACTACATGGTCTTTATAGGAAGCCAGATATAATAAGAACAGTTAAGTCCCGTAGACTGCGATGGGCAGGACATGTTGCGCGTATGGGGAATGAAAGACGTGCATGGAAGGTTCTTGTAGGAAAGCCAGAAGGAAAACGCCCAGTTGGTAGACCAAGAATGAGGTGGGAGAAACAACATTAACTATGATTTGAGGGAAGTAGATTATACAGGGAATGATTGGAAAGCATTAGCTCAGGATAGGGATGTATGGAGAGCTTATGTCCGTGCGGCCATGAACCTACGGGTTCGATAGTGCCAGTGAGTAAGTAAGTAAGTAAGTAAGCACGGTTTATACAGATAGCATCCTCAACTTATAAAATTAATTAAGTGCCCGGTTTATACAGATATCATCCTCAACCTATAAAATTAATTAAGTGCACGGTTTATACAGATAGCATCCTCAACTTATAAAATTAATTAAGTGCACGGTTTATACAGATAGCATCCTCAACTTATAAAATTAATTAAGTGCACGGTTTATACAGATAGCATCCTCAACCTATAAAATTAATTAAGTGCACGGTTTATACAGATAGCATCCTCAACTTATAAAATTAATTAAGTGCACGGTTTATACAGATAGCATCCTCAACTTATAAAATATACGTATTAGTTTAAAGTGGACCCAGGTCCTCGTGGAGGGTCCACATTAACCGAATTCCTTTGTTATGTTTAATTATTTCATACAGCCACCATGTCACATAAATATTTAACCAAACCGTCAGTATATTAAAAGAGCATCTACATAATATAGAATATTAAGAGTTTTTTCAACATTTGTAATATTCAATAGCAGAAATTAAGAACTGATTCTTAGCTTGAAAACTTTTAAAATGGTCATGTTCATAAATATCACAAATAAACCTTTCGACACACAAAGAATAAAAGAAACTAACCTTGAACCCGTCTGTTCGAGAGCAGCACCAATTAAAGAAGATATTAACAGGGTCCACTCAAACAGAAGGGACCACATTACCCGAATTTCCCTATATCATTACATTATTATTAGTATTATTATTAATATTATTATTATTATTATTATTATTATATATTTGTTTTACAGTTTACATTTGTATGCAAATTCTAATCAGTAAAGTGAATGGACACCCAAAGATCGTAGAACTCATGAGTATTTATGAGCTAAAATCTTGAAGTACCCTTTAAAACAAACGATTGTTAAAATCTCTTAATTTTACAAAATTATTAATAGATACTATTTTGAACTTGTTGGGGTAATACCGGATATCCAATGAGATTATATGTTCACTATGCATTATTATATACTGAACATGCAAATTATTTAGCTGCACTGAGTTTTAAGGTTATCAAGAAATCATGGTATATATACTTGGAAAGAAAATCTGAAATGCAGAGTTATTGAGTCTCAAATTTACATTTAGTAATATTTTCGTCTGCAATAAATCCTATTTATGGTTTTGATGTTCGATAAAACGCAATGACGATATCTCTATAATTAAACACCGTTATTGGAAATCTATATTTTCAGAGTTCACATAAACCAATAGCCAATGCAATGTCGATGTAATTTCATTGTATATAAAAAATCAATTCCGTGTTGCCATGGAAACATATTACCTATAATGTATTAATAAGATTATATAACTTGTACGATAAGAAAGCATGACGATATTTTGAAAGAATTTATTACAGATGAAAACTATCCTGTTTAACTTTGTACTAACTCGATAGACTGAGCACGAAATAATCCAAAAACCTATTCACCAGTACAGGATTCAAGAAGAAATCAATTGGCAAGTTTGTAGAAGTTGAAATGATTCTATAAAGGAACTGAGCTATGATTAAAAGATGATAATGATGATGGTGAAGTGGGAAGTCGATGGGCATCGCCAGATAAAAAATCGCATTGTTTTTAATCCCAAATGTTAGCAGAAATGGCTGAAATGAATATTGTACTCTAATTTTGAAGAAAAAAAGCTTTGTTACAGTTTATTTTTTATAAGGAAGGAAAGATCCCGCCAACTCGTTTCAACACAGAGAGAGAGGGAAACCCAATGAAGTTTAAAAAGGATGGGGGGGGGGTTAGATGACCTTGGCTACAGGATGGGTGATCGCTGTTTACCAAATAGTCAAGTTATCTGCACCTAATTTTTTAAATTAGTGACGTTCACCATATGCGAATATGTCCAATGTGCGGGAGTTTTGAAGACGAGATATATATTAGGAAAATATAACGATTTGGAATATTGGAGGCGTCAGTTATTATCGGAAAGATTTCTAAATTCAAATCGTGAAAGATTGACATGCTACGAGTTATTGGTAAGCCCAGAAAATTGGATAAACTTGGGTAGATTTCTGGACAAAACGCGGAAAATAAGAACAACACTCATTCATGAATAAATAAATATGTTAACAAATTGCAATACCATTAATTAATAATTCTACATAACAAAGTTAATGTATAATATAATTGTATTGTTATCTAATTGTAATATTATTGTGTTTTCTTTTTTCTTTTTTGTTTTGTTTTAAGTATATTATTTCCAAACATCAACTTATTGTAACGGACTGTCAACAGCACGTACGGCTTACTGCCCGTGCGACCCATATTTGTAAATAACATTGTATGCATCTTATTTTTAGTCTAATGAAGTCCTTATGTATGTAGATATATGATCTGAATCTACAATGTAATTAGTTGTGGAACGTCCTATATCACAAACCCCGCTATAGAAGAGTAAGGCTGTTGGGTTTGAAAATAGTGACGGGATATTTCCTTCCTTAGAGAAAACAGACTATGATAAAATTTTGTCTACTTGTTGACGAAAAGGCTTTGAGCTAATATCAGGCCTAAAGTGACGCTCTCTTCAATAGTATAAAACCAAGTAAGAAACATATTAAACGCGTATTTAAACTAGAATTGCACTAGTTGTACTGAAACATTAGATTAATTAATTTTAGTCCATTTAGTGAAACAGTCAACATTATTTTTAATGAATTATCTCAATTCGCTACCTAGGAACATTAATTATAAATAGGAGTGAGATGCATGAAGAAATTAAACATATGCTCAATTCTGGAAATGCATGCTATTATGCATTACAGGGACTCTTGTCGTCCCAACTTCTCTCAAAAAACGTTTAACTGAAAATATATACAACTGTTATTCTCCCAATTATATTATATGGATGCGAAACACAAACTATTATTTTAAGGGAAGAGAAAATATTACGAGTATTTGACAATAACGTTCTTACAAAATTGTTTTGACCAAAAAGAGATGAACAGACAAGCGAATGGAGAAGACTTCATAATGGTGAGCTACATGATATTTATAGGAAACTAGATATAAAAAGAAGAGTTAAGTCTCGTAGTCTGCGATGGACAGGATATGCGACACGAATGGGAAATGAAAGAAGGGCATGGAAGCTTCTTGTGGGAAAGCCAAAGGGAAAACGTCCAATTTGGATAACCAAGGATGAGGTGGGAGAATAACACTAGCCATGATTTGAGGGAAGTAGATTATACAGGGAATGATTGGAAAACATTAGCACAGGATGAGGCTATATGGAAAGCTTATGTCAGTGAGGCCATAAACGTACGGGTTTGAGAGTGCTAGTGAGTTATAGTTGAATCAGTGCATATGAATCTTCTTCTTCTTCTTCATCACGGTTTAAACTTATTTACTAGCCTGTTTCGGCTCCAAATTGCTGCTTTTCCATATTTTGTTTGGTCTTCCCAAACTTCTTTTTCCTCGTGGTGAATAACTGTATGCTGCTTTTGATATTCTATTCTCAGTCATCCTTGCCAAGTGTTCTTTCCAGTTTGTTCTGTATTTCACTATTGTTGTGTTTAATTCCTCTACTTTTAGTTGTTGTATATGAGTAAAACATGAAAATGAGGCAACATTTTTAAATCTGGGAAAACATATACCTCGTTCTGAGAGTTTCTGTAATGCATTTGACAATTAATTTAGAATATCTGAACAAGTATAATTTTCCACTTAGAGATGACTTCTAATTCAGCAATTCAGGGATAAATTTAGCAACAATAAATCTTAAAATATATATGAATTAAAATATATTTATAATTTTTATAATTAGAATTCTGCAGATATTTACGAGCTATTAAAACTCATACTTGCGTGTATTTATTTTTAGCCCAGAATCATTTTATGATGCAGTATTTTAAAGCTGACCACAGTTGTCTGTTAATGAAGAAGGACGCATGAACTGACAGCTCTCATATTTCACCGCTCACAGCAGCGTCCGATACACACACTGGACATGGACAGCGGGTAATAGGAAACGAGAAGTCTTGATTCAAGTTGTCAAGTCCAGGCCTTTCACTGTATTCTATCATCCACACAAGCTCACTATTTGCTCTTCTCGCTTTAAGTAATTAATTATTATTACTCTACACATTATATATATATATTTATTTAAGTCCACCACTGTGGTCTCGAGGTAGCGTGCTGCCTTGTCTCGCAGCGGGCCCGACTTCGATTCCCGGTCGGAGCAAGCTCCTGGGTGAGGTTTTTTTCGGGTTTTTTCCTCACCTGCAAGACAAATGTCAGGAAGCTTAGGGCCTAATGGTCCCCGAAAATCATCCGGCCATCATCCTTATCCTTATCATCACCATCCTTCACCGGTGTGGAAAGCAACGGGAAGCTACCACACTTATAATTCCCTAGTAAAGCTGTAAATAATAGGATGAAAATGCTATGATTGCAGGGAAAGACCTGCCCTCGGGAAGAATTATTATGGATAAATATGTTTTAATTTTTTTTTTCAAATTTTACTTTAAAAAAAAGTAATTTCCTAACTCTAAGCACCATGTGAACATAACCTAAAACCTTATGTTCCAATAAAGTTAAAAAAAGCCACTCCCACCAAAACACAAATCAATAAAATTAAGCTAATAAAGCAAGATTCAATGCTGCATTCACCAAGACTTTTGAAATACGGTTTATCTTTTGGTCATTGAATCCAGCTCGTACCATCGATTGTCATCCCCTTGAAATGAGCATTGTATAATACGAACGTCCACATATTGATAGAGAGGATGAAATCAAACCTTCCCTTAACAGGAAACATAACCTTTTCTGACAGGACATGGCAGAATAAATTCTAATCTCCATTGTTTCAAAATAACAGATAAGCCATAATGTGCCTCCGGGGATGGAATTCAGAATGTGGATTATCTTATCTATTATTCTCCCAGAGAAAGAAAGTCCGCGCGAGGGGATAACGGTCTAGTGCGGCACGGGGAGTGTTGAGTATCTGCAGGAGGATTATTCGAATACCACTGGCTAGTGATGACGTGGCGAATATTGTATTACTCGACCGCATTCACTTTTTAGCCGGTGAGGGAAAGCAATGGCGCTAGTGTTGAAGAGGGGAAAAGTGTCTCATTCCACCGTTGGTACAAGCGAATGACTGGGCAAGTGGTATAATCAGTGCAAAATATAGTGGTAGGCCTACTTGAAACAGGAGATGAAGTTAATGAAAGATCTTCGGATTTTGTATGCTTACGGATTTATGGATAATGTGACATACAGAGAAAGTAAATCAGCACTGACTTCCAACTACTGCCTGGCAGACTTAAATGTGTATATACTGTGAACATAGGGTCTAAATTTCGCACTTGACACTGTCACTAACAACTGCGTATACACGACAGGCAGATAATAAACACTCTCACTGCAACCTGAGACAAGGGTCTACTACCTCCAATCCCTACTCACCCTTGCCACATTCTTTTAGTTCCCAGTTGTTCCGCATTGAAAGTTAACGTTGTCGAGTAATATGTTATATAACGTAGTATATATATATATATATATATATATATATATATATATATATATACCACATAGTATATACTAGTATAACGTAGTATATACTACTCATAAGTAGGACCGAAAAAAAGTATCTGTATCAGAAAAGTAACTAATTTCTATACACATTGTTTACAAAATGGGTATCTTTGTCGAGCGTCTAAACTGCCTGCTCGGAGCGGAGAGTGTGTATGTTCGTGTCTCCTCAGTAATAGATCTGTTTACGTGATGTGTGGTTGTATCAGAATGCCGAAACAAAAATTGTGCAAAGATGAGTCAACTCCTCCACAAAGCGGACTGTACTAGAAGTCTGTCCCTAGTAGCGCGTACCAACGTGCAGTTTGTAAACATAGCGGTCTAAGTACGATGCACCCTAGTCTATAACCAATACTTTTTTCCAGCCCTACTCATAAGGAATCGGTAGATGAGCCTACTATATCTTGATTTTATGAATATGATAATAATTCGCGATTACTATTGAATGTTAAACTAACTAACTCACTGGCACTATCGAACCCGCAGGTTCATGGCCGCGCGACAATATGTTCTCCATACATCCCTATCACGAACTAATGTTTTCCAATCATCCCCACTATAATCTCCTTCCCTCAAATCATGGTTACTGTTATTCTCCCAACTCATTCTTGGTCTACCAACTGGACGTTTTCCCTCTTGTTTTCCTATAAGAAGCTTCCATGCACCTCTTTCATTCCACATTTGTGCCACATGTCTACGAGACTTAACTGCTCTTATTATATCTGGCTTCCTATAAGGACCATGTATCTCACTGATTTGTAGTATTTTCCATTCACCTGTCTGTTCATCTCTCTTTGGTCCAAACATTTTCCTAAGAACTTTATTCTCAAATACTCGCAATCTCCTTTCCTCCCTTAAAGTAAGAGTCCAAGTATTAAATGCTATATATTATTTTTATTATATTTACAACGCATTGCCAAACTATGTTTTCGAAATGCACAATACAATCCAGACTCACGTGACTGTCTCGTTCTCCTCCGCATTACTTATTAGGATTTTCTTTCTCTGGGAGTACAGTAAGAGTGCAAAACACTAGATACACAAAAAAAAATTCATCAAACAAAATATTAACGGAACTGGAGTGCAGTGGACTAATTCGAAAACAGAATTGTTTAAGAAGTATAAAAAATATAAAATTCACAACAACAACAAAAATTATAAAATTCGTACAGTCAGTTAATCTAGAAAAGTCATACACTGGATTTACATTTAATAATAATAGTAAAATACAAAAGGACACCGGCATATGTCAGAGAGTAAGCCAATTGTTTCACAGTAGCTATAACTAACTAACTCACTGGCATTATCGAACCCGGAGGTTCATGGCCGCGCGGGCATAACCTCTCCATACACCCCTATCCTGAGCCAATGTTTCCGAATCAACCCCTGTATAATTTACTTCCCTCAAATCACAGTTGATGTTATTCTCCCACCTCATTCTTGGTCTACCAACTCGGAGTTTTCCCTCTGGTTTTCCTACAAGAAGCTTCCATGCATCTCTTTCATTCCCATTCGTGCCACATGTTCTGCCCATCGCAGTTTACGAGACCTAATTGTTCTCATTATATCTGGCTTCCTATAAAGACCATATAGTTCACTGTTTTGTAGTCTTCTCCATTCATCTGTATGTTCATCTCTCTTTGGTCCAAAAATTTTCCTAAGAACTTTATTCTCAAATGCTCGTAATCTACTTTCCTCCCTTAAAGTAAGAATCCATGTTTCACATCCATATAATATAACTGGTAGAACAATAGTTTTATATATTTTCAGTTTAACGTTTTTTTTAATGAGTTGGGACATCAAGAGTCTCTGTAATGCATAATAGCACGCATTTCCAGAATTGAGCCTATGTTTATCACAGTAGCTGTAACTGTACATAAATATTTGTATAGGCCTATTATTCATTGTAGTATTACTGCTTATTGTAATGGAACAAGCAGTTAATAATAAAATGATAAAAAATATATTTAAGAAAACTGTGACGATTAAGATGGTACGGACATCTCAAGAGGAAGACGTATGATAGAATCTCTAAGATCTTGGATTGGAGAATAGATGGGGGAAAGAAGAAAGGGAAGATCTACAGAAGGTTGGATAGATAGTGTGAGAAGAAGAATGAATAAACTGGGACATACAGAAGAGGAACAGCTGCAAATGGAGAAGGTGAATTTATTTAGGGTGACGGAAAACTGTGTTGTGTGGATAAATTCCAAAATTCTTGTAAGCCCATGTTTCCCTTAACAGAGATTTAGGCGCTCTCCTCCTACAGGCAAGAATTTGAACCATACTAATTTAGTTACACTTTTTCGTATAGATGTCATTTGAGTGGTCCGTGGTCAGCGTTCCGCCTCATACTGACATCTAGGAAACCAAGGTAGTACTAGGACTGGAAAATTCGGTAAATTTTGTTTAGAGGCCTTTTCATTCAGGCTTAAGGATCTTTCACGAGCCTGAAAATCTTCAGACTCGGGACCCACGGCTTAAAGTCCCTCCCGGAGGACTTGTTCCTTGGATTTTTTCATCCTAAAAAAATCCGGCCGGGTATGGACCCGCGACCCTCGGGACCAGAGGCAAGGAGCATAATCACTAGTCCACCGCGGCCGATTCCGAAATAAAAAGTATTATTACTAATAGTATTAGTATTGGTCAGCAGGGCTGACAACCCGGCTGACATCAAGTGCAGATTGTCCAGAAAAAGTGGGAGCCTTAACCTCCTTCTACCCCAAGGGTCTCCTGAGGCCTGTAGTGGGATCACTTTATTTCACTTTATTGGTATTAAATAGGTGCAATTGCAACTGTCGTTTGTACCTATTTCAATTGGTTCATCTTGTTTGACAACGAAGTGAATTAATTTACGAACTTTCTTTTAGGACATCAATTCTAATATTTCTTTTAACTGAAACCTAGGCTGAGTGCATAGGAGAAAGTGAAATGTGCTAACGGGCTGAACCACTTACAATAAATTCAGCTGATTCTTGCTTATCTTCTTGTAGGAAAAAGTGAGGTAAGTGGACTTGAGGAAAGCTCTTAGAAGTAAGAAAAAGACGTAAAACTACTTATTTATATGTAGGTAAAACCATCTAAGAAAAATTTAAGAACATTTAAGAAAATCATCGTAAATTGTATATTCTAGATCCATATACTATTGCATGACATGTTATTTTCTACTCGAAAACTTCCACTTTTCTTCCACTTTTTTCTCTTATATCCACAAAAAAATCCTTAAGCCTGTAAAATCCTTAGAGTAAAATTTACCGAATTTTCCCGTCCTAGCACTACCTTGGTTTCCTAGATGTCAGTATGAGGCGAAACGCTAACCACGGACCACTCAAAATGGCATCTATACGAAAACAAGTGTAACTAAATTAGTATGGTTCAAATTCTTCCCTGTAGGGGGAGAGCGCCTAAATCTCTGTTAAGGGAAATATGGGCTTACAATAAATAATATCCACTTCAACAGTTCATTGATATGATACATATATCTTGTTCTCAAAAGTTTTCATTCAATGTTTTATCCCTTATATCAAAATTCAGCAGACATTGTTAAAAACTTCGCGATATTTCAAACGGAATGCGTATAAATCGAGATGTAACCAACATTACCAAAGGAGTATTTTGTCTGAAAAGGAAAAATAACTGTACATAGTGTATATCCCGAGACCACATTCAAAGTACATTTATTACAAGATAAAAGTATACAAAATCTGTATCAGAATAGGCTAAATGAACAATTAATATTAAAACCTACTTCCGAAGAAATAAACCGAGAATGGGATAATATAAAAGAAAGCATTGATAAAGCAGCATATGAGGCATTAGGAACAAAATATAAAATATATAACAAGAAGGGTTTAAGAATATGGAATGAAGAATTAGAGAGGATAATAAAAGATAAAAAAGAGGCTTATCACAAATATTTACAGAATAGAACACCAGAATTAAGAGCTGATTACAAACATAAAAGTGCAATAGCCAAAAGAGAAATTAAAAAAGCACACAAAGTCAGTTGGGATAGATATATAAGCAGACTAGAATACGATATACATGGGCAGCAAAAAATAGCCTATAAAGTAATGAAACATCTAAATAAACAAGAAAAAGATACAATACAGATCAATGCAATTGAGGAGAAACAATGGGAAGAACATTATAAAAAAACTGTGGTATAATGAAAATAAAATAACTAAAGATAACATATATGAGTGTGAGATAGGAATAGATATGATAACAATGGAAGAATTAGAAGAAGTACTGAAAACAACAAAGAACAGAAAGGCAGCTGGAATAGACGGAATTAATATGGAATTAATAAAATATGGAGGAATTTTTTTTAAACTGAGATTATTACATTTTTTAAATTTATGTTGGAAACAAGCAACAATACCAGAAACCTGGACAACAGCAATAGTACAATCTATTTTTAAGAAAGGAGAACGTAAAGACTGCAACAACTACAGAGGAATAAGCATTTTAACTGCAGGCTATAAAATATACTCAAGAATCTTAACATTTAGGTTAAAACAAATAACAGAGGTAATGTTAACAGAAGAACAAAGTGGATTCAGACCAGGGCGTTCATGTATGGATAATATATTTACGATAAAAGAATTTATAAACAAAAGAAGAGAATATAACATGGAAACACACATAGCTTTTATTGATTTTGTCAAGGCATTTGATAAAGTAGACAGAGGAAAACTCTGGACAATTTTAAAAGAAAAAGGAATTCCGAAACACTTAATAGCAGCTATAAAGAGTTTGTACTGGAACACAAATTTTGTTATAAAAACTAGAAATGAAGTAAGTAAAAATAAAATTCATACTAATCAAGGAGTTAAACAAGGATGCAGTATCTCTCCAGTTTTATTTAACCTATACATCAATGATATAATAAAAAAATGGAACGAAGAAACAACATAAAGGAATAAAATTAGATAAAACACACTACTTGAAAACATTATTATACGCTGATGACCAGGTAATAATAGCAAATACAGAAGACGAACTTCAGAGGAATATTTTTAAACTACATAATATATGTGAACAATATAATCTCAAAATATCCATAGAAAAAACTAAGGTAATGGCATTCCAAGGGAAAAATCAAATCAGATCGAAAATAGTAATAGGAAACAAAATCATAGAACAGGTGAACCATCTCAATTATCTAGGATGTGACATTTCATTTAATTATGATAATGATATAAATAATAAAATAGCAAAATTCCAGGGAATATGTGGTACGATAAAACGAACACTAAATAACAAAACAACAAGAGAGACCCAACTGAAATTTTTATAAAATGTTGGCAGTACCGGTACTGCTCTATGGTTCAGAAGCCTGGATACATAAAAAACAAGACCTAAGTAGGATAACGGCGGCAGAAATGAAATTTTTGAGATCTGTTAAAGGGTGCACTAAGGAAGACAGAATCAAGAACACAGAAATAAGACAGGAACTTGAAATATTTGCAATAACTGATAAAATGGATACATATAGACAAAAATGGAAGCAACACATAGACAGAATGAATGAAGATAGATATCCAAAACAAATAACAAAATACAAACCTAAAGGCACCCGAGATGTGGGCAGACCTAGAAAGAGATGGGCTGAAGTCGGAACGGGTCAACAGACCTAATCCATGAATGAAGATGATGATGATGATGAGTGTATATCCCAGATCTATAGGGGAAATCAAGATACTTAAATCTTTGGTAGAGGAATCCAAATTAACTATGTTGAAATAGGTAACTACTGGTGGGAAGAGGCCATTTCAAGCTTTATGAAGAGATACAAATCGCATCCCGTAGTCAGCGCAAATTCTGGATTTTTCTCATTACGGGTTACATCAAGTCTTCAGTGTATAAAATCCCATATAAACCGAGGAAATTTTCCAATGATCTATGTATTATTGTATAGCTGGCTTAACTTGGCAGAGAGAGAGAGAGAGAGAGAGAGAGAGAGAGAGATGGCGATACAAGGGTAGATCCTTCTTCACTCTAGTCCAGATACATAAGAAAGAACCCACCCTGTTGTCAGTTTTCCTCTTCCCCCTTGCCCCTATTAACATTTGGTGAAGAAAACCGACAGCACTGGTGCGAGTGAGAGAGGTGAGTACAGTTGTCTCACTCTACAAATTTCTCGTAAAGTTAAACCAGAGAGACTATAGTCAACTTATCTCGGACTTGGTCAGAAGGATGGGGTTGCTGTAGGGACTATCACATCGAAAACAGCCTACCTATTGTAAAATGCATGAACGAAGGCGGCCGTGTTTATGAGAGTTCTGTGCATAAACGTCAGATTGCTTTCAGAGAACTAATTGCCTGCATTCAACTATTGCAGGTTAAACGTAATGGAATTTGTACGAATTTTGTGATTATAATAATAAAAGTGAGTAAATTTAAATTTATTTTATTAGTGCTCTGTTTAATAACTAAATACGACAGTGCAAAGCATGGAAAGGGGTAAATTTGGCCAGTGCCTCCAGATATTTAACATCAGAGAATATGCAAATTGTAATTGTGGCATCAGCAACCAAAGCTTTGAACATATTACACTGGTCAACATGATTTTTGTCTCATGAGTAACAATAGTTGTACTTAATGTAGTTTTTTATCGTGTTTTCAAATATGTATTCGGAATTTCTCCATCACCCACAGTTTTTTATTTCAATTTCAATTAATAGATTCAAATAATAATTTTTTAATAAACGTTTTTCGTCCATTTGTCCATTCTAAAATAAAACCAAATGAGCTAACTTAGGAGATTTCAGCTATGGAAAAGAGATATCAAGGCAAATGGAATCCTTATATGCTGGCCGATTATTGTTGGACCATCAAGAGGGATGCTCCACAAGCGAAATATAGCAGAAAATCGTCATTTCTTACTTTCTAGATAAGTCCGAATGTTCGAATATTGTATAGTTACGAATGTAGAACATATTAAAGTGTTTGAAATTATAGGTCTAAATTCCTGTCTCTCGGAAACCTTGCGTGATGGAGAAAACCCGATATCATATTTGAATTCAGGAGAAAAAATACTATCAGAATCACATATTTTTCTTTCGGAGACAAAAAAAAAGGTTTACTTTTTGTTACTCAGTGTTATCTTTGATTGTCTTTTATTTTTGGAACGATAGATTCGAATTCTCATGTCTACTAAATAACACCGCCTATTTAAGTGAAGCGCCTATTATAGAAATGTTTATGACAGAAACGAACTACAGACTATTTAATGTTTTTTACAAATAAAATTCATAAAAACTTTAACTTTATATAAAATTTTATGACTCACAACTTTGTAACAATCCTAATGGACCTTAGGTGAAATAGGGTTTATAAATTTCGGATAACAATAAATAAAAGGGGTAGTAATAGGCGTTAAATATTACAGAAACTCGCAAGTTCAATGCGTATGAATTCCTGGTAAGTAATATAAACATCGCATTTCGATAGAAATCTTTTGTCTACCTTTAGTGATGCTACAGACCTGCCTTGTCCGCCTTCGTTAAGCCATTAGCTATAGCAGCGGGTTAGTTCTCAATATTGTCGTTCCTATTCCCATCTTCGCTAATAACTTGATGTAGGCTACTACAAATACCAGAGTCAGCTCCTAAATTGGTAAAACAGTAGTTTCTCCTGCCAGTTATTTAAATGTTCCGGACCGCATTGAAAGCAAAATCATGTAAAACTGTAAGTTATTATTGTCCATTAATTGCTTAGTTTGACACAAATTTAAGTAATTTTTACTCATTTGTTTTTCTATTGTTTTATAAACAATATTAAATAAATTAAATCAAAGTATCTTATAGTCATTTAACACTTTCCAATATTGTTATTTTAACACAGTTCCAATAATGGATCATATAATATTATAATGATATTGTAAAAAGAAAAATTAATGTCTGAACCAGGAATCGAACCGTGGACCTCTTGTATTGAGCGTGCAAGATCACTACACTATACGAACATTAACAATTCTTTCCACATATACAAATCTATAATTCTCGTTTCGTCCGCTGCCAGGTAGATGTCGCCACCAACGTCAACGGCCGGCTTCATTTAGAAGTATCTTTGTTTTTGAGAATTTTACACCACCACTTGCATGCTTGTACGGAATACAAGAGGTCCACGGTTCGATTCCTGGTTCAGGCATTAATTTTTCTTTTGACAATATCATTATAGTATCTTATAGCATACATTACCATTTTACGGTTAAGTAACTTATAATGAAATTTCGAAAAAAGTACATGGGTTATTTCTTTAGTTTTGGAAAAAATAGTGTGGAATCCAAATAAAATTAGGGTTGACAATTTTGTTTATTCCACGTCCAGTTTCAGTGCCTCCCCTCCGTCCGAACATATGGTCTCGCTTTTCCCCCCTCCCCTCCTCACGTAACAATGAGCCGAAAGTTTTCAGTTTAGATCTAGGCGTCGCAATATAACGTAGTACAATGTTTTCAAAGCAAGAGCAGAGAATCAGGTTGAAGGTTGAATGTACTAGAGGCAGAAACGTGCTACAATGTCATCAAGGATTGCGAGAGGCTTGTGGTGTAGAGGCATTGCCGTACCGAACAATATCAAGGTACCCACCTTTAAAGGAGGACGCGAAAATGCGTCACATATGCCTGAATCTGCTCATCCACTGGTTAATGAGAATGACGTGCAGACAGTGTCCGCATTAGTGGAAGCGGATCGGAACTGCACAATTCGAGAGTTAGGCGCAGATACTGGATTGGCACTTTCGACTCTGCACCGAATCCTTAAGATCCTCTTTAGGATGCGAAAAATTGCTTTACGATGGCTCCCACATGAGTTATCGGAGATGCAGAAATATATGCGATATGAAGATGCTCGTACGCACTTGATAGGGAAGGAGAACCCTTCTTACGACCTATGCCACCATTGATGAGAAAAGTCATGAACCATAGTTAAAACGTCAATCCTCCGAATGGCGTCTTACAGGGTCACCGCGAAAAACAATAGTTCGGCAGACCGCTACGAATGTGATTGTGATGATGTTATCTTAAAACATGTAGTTCCCCTAAGGCAAACCGTCAATGCAGAGTAATATTTTAAGTTTCTACGAAACAACATGCGAGCAGCGTTAAGAAGGACCCGACGACACTCCATGAATATTCCACACATCATTCAGCATGACAAGGCAAAGGCGCATGTAGCAAGAGCGGTGTCTTATTTGTTCAATCGCTGGGGTTGGGAGGTGCTCTACACCCTCCATACTCTCCAAACATAAGTCCCTGCGACTAAAACCTCATTCCTAAGCTCAAGGACCACTAGTAGGAAGAGATTCAGAATAGTGGACGACATTCTGAGTGCAGTTAATCAGTCTCAATGCACTATCCAGAGATCAGGCAGTGCCGACGGCATTCGACGGCTACCGCATCGCTAGAAGCACATTGTACGCAATGCTGGTGACAACATCGAAGGCCTCTAAAACTTACAACCATGCGACTAATATGTATCCGGAAAATAAATAGTTGCCAAAACTAAAGAAACAGCCTATGTAAAATCTCCAGAGGTCTGATGATAAGAAGCCAGGAGGAGTAGCAGTAAAAAATACAAACAACATCTAAAGGCAAATGCCTGTATTTTTTTGTTTTCCATCGATAGCTGATAGACTAAAATTAGATAAAAATTAACATCATTGTTAACAACAATCTTAACAACTCATGGCAGAAAGAGATCATACTACAGTACAACAGATTCATGATATACGAGTATGACGATCCCATGTGCAAATGTAAACAAGATGAACATACCTTGAAAAGGAAAATAATATCAGTAAGAGGAAGCTGGTCACCAAGAGAAAAAGAACTATCGAACCCGCAGGTTTATTACTGCGCAAGCATAAGCTTTCCATACGTCTCCATCCTTGCTAATATTTTGCATTCATCCCCTCTATAATCAACTTCCCTGAAATCATGGTTATTGTGATTCTCCACCTTAATCTTGGCCTACCTATCCGGCGCTTTCCCTCTGCTTTTCCTACAAGGTGTTTTTCAAACCCCTCTTTCATTCTCCATTCGCGCTACATGTCTGGCCCATCACAGTCTACGATACTTAACTCTCCTTATTATATCTGGTTCCCTATTAAAAAATGTAAGTCACTGTTATGCAGTCTCCTCCATTCGCCTGTCTGTTCATCTCTATTTGTCTAAAAAAAATTCCTAAGATCTTTATTCTCAAATACTCCTATTATTTTCTCTTCCCTTAAAGTAAGAGTCCATGTTTCGTATACATATAACTGGAAAAATAACAGTTTTATGTATTTTCAGTTTAATGCATTTTTAGAGAAATTGGGACCACAATAGACCCTGTAATGCACAATAGAATTCATTTCCAGAGTTGACATATGTTTAATTTTTTTCAACAACATTCCTGTATTAATTATTTCCTAGGTGTTTGAATTAAGTCACTTCTTCAAAATTTCCATCATTTGTCATTAACTGTCCGTTAATGAAATAAAATTAACAAAATTGAATAAAGATTAGAAAAAACTTACATGGTGAACTTAGCTAAATAATCACTCATTCTTGTTTTAAAATACCCAGTTCACTGCACGTTGCTAATTTACACTAAAAACGGTATTAAATTAATTTTTGAACATAAATTGCGTTAATTTATAGCGAAATCTCTTTTACTTACAGTACTGAAATTGCTTTTGTGCCCTTTCATCCGAACTAATTCAGAGTTTCGGGTCTTCTTGGACACTAAATAGAGCGAATCAACTAGCAACAAGGTTGAAATTTAGTCGCTAGCTAATGTAATTATCAAGAGAGAACATTAGCATACCTTGTGACATTTAGAAAGGTTTCAGGGGTCCGATACATCCCATTGTTACTTTAATGTAATTAGAGAACACAACTGTTTTGTTTGCGCTAAATACTTGCAAAGATGGGGATAGCAATCAAGACGGCCATTACTTCTAAGAGAATAATTACTGCAAAGCCAGGCTAATTAAGTCTTTATAAAGTCGTCAGCTTACGTAATTAAAGGTAAGTAAATTATATTTATTCTCCACTATTAAAACTTCCGAATGCACAGATTTAAAACGACCTAAGAAAAATGACGAAAATAATGTAAGTTGTTGTATTTTACTGAAACTTGGTTTCCTTCTAAATCAAGATTTTCAAGAGGTGTTGAATGCTGTCGCGCCGTAGTCGAGTGGTTAAGGCAAGGTACTTGGCGCAGAGCTACGGGACTTGCGCTGGTTCGAGCCCCCAGGGGGAAGAAACTTTCTCATGGAATTTCCCACGTATGGGACAGATGCCCACACAGCATCGTAAGCATTTGGGTAACTACAATAAGTAGCGACTCCAGGTTAAGAAAACCAGTTGTTAACGGCTGGGCAACCGACGTGCTGACCACAAGTTTCCTCTACACTTGCAGGATCGTCTACCTCTGCGATGAACACAAGTGCATGTGAGGCCACCAGCGGGCTAGTAAGCCAAGGGCATTCTAGGCCTGTCGCGTCGTGGAGTTTTTGAATGGATCTGCTATTTTATAAATTGTTAATTTGTAAAAATTTATATATATGTATATTTTTTTTTTTTTGCAAATGCCCCAGGTTGTCTTTCGACATTCCGGTGCTCTCTCCTGGCATGGCGTACTTCTGAGGTTGGGACGCCTGGAAGGCGGGGTTACGTTGCCCCGATGATATGATGGTGATGATGATGATGATGATAGTGGTGCGCCAGAAGAGTCCCTAATCCTAAGCTTAACCTAAGATGAATTTGAATGATGATGATGATTGCAATAGTCATGTGATTTCGGGGACCGTTTAGGCCTTTAAGTTCTCCTGACATTAGATATAATTTAACAGATTTTAAATGTGTATAATATCTTCCTGTTCCCAATATTAAGATATGATTTTCTTCCTCCATTCTTGTTTATCTTTCTAGTCACCATCCTGCAGTCCCCTGTTTTCGTAAACTTTTGTGAGTATAAAATCGTAGCCGCGGTGGTATAGTGGTTATGTTGCTTGCCTCTAGTTCCGAGGGTCGCATGTTCAAACCCGGCCGTGTTCGATAAGTGTACAGGGTGGGAAAATCCAAGGGAAAAGTCCTCCAGGAGGGTCTTTAGGTTGTGGGTCCCGAGTATGAAGATTCTTAGGATTGTAAAATAACCTCATATCTA
This sequence comes from Diploptera punctata, assembly GCA_030220185.1. NCBI lineage: Eukaryota > Metazoa > Arthropoda > Insecta > Blattodea > Blaberidae > Diploptera > Diploptera punctata. The sequence continues at coordinate 948,866 of JASPKZ010003051.1, forward strand.
AAAAAAAGAAAGACATCTGAGTAAAATATAATCGATCTTCCTCCATTCAATCAATACCTTAGTTTCCTATTAGATGTCTCATCGAGGCGATGTACTAACCATATATTACTAACTGACATCTACAGGAAAATAAGTTAACTAAATTAATCTTATTAAGAAACTTCCCCTCTAGGGGAGCACCCGTCTCCAGCGTGACGAATCGATAGTTACGGTAATTAGTTTTATTTCCTTTATTTTACATTAGCATGATAACACTGAGCAACAAAAAACAAACTTTTTTTTTTGTCTCAGAAAGAAAAAATGTGATTCTGATAGTATTGTTTCTCCTGAATTCAAATTCATGCAAGGTTTCCGAGGGACAGGAAATTTTAATTTCAAACACTTCAGTATTTTCTAAATTCGTAACTACACAATATTCGAACATTCGGACTCACCTAGAAAGTAAGAAATGACGATTTTCTGCTATATTTCGCCTGAGGAGCATCTCTCTTGATGGTCCAACAATAATCGGCCAGCGTACTAGGATTCCATTTGCCTTGATATCTCTTTTCCGTAGCTGAAAACCATTTGAGTTATCTCATTTGGTTTTATTTTACAAAGGGTAAATAGAAGAAAAAAAGTTTATTAAACAATTATTATTTAAATCACTGAAATCATTAAAAAATATCAAAATAATTGGCATGAACACCTTCTGAGAATGCCAAACAATAGGCTACCTCTGCAGCTATTGAACTGCAGACCCACAGGGCGAAGAGACCCAGGAAGACCTAAGAAGAGATGGAGGGATCAATTTCCTTCCTGAAGCGGAACAGGACAATGGCCTAATCCATGCCTGCCATTGATGATGATTATTTAAATCCATTAATTGAAATTGAAATAAAAAAAACTGAGGGTGATGGAGATATTCCGAAAACATATTTGAAAAAACAATAAAAAACTGTATTAAGTACAACTATTGGTACTCATGAGACAAAAACCATGTTGACCAGTGTAATTGATTCTTTCCATTATTTTAGAAGAGCTTATGTTTTTTCCAAATTATAATTGATACGATAAGTAACGAAATGTGGTCAAATAAACTAAAATTAAGACGAGGAAACTGCGTCATGTGTGGGTATATACAAATAATAGTAGCCGCACTTCTCACAAGGTAGACCTATCAAAGCAAGTGCTTGTTCTTTGGAATGCAGATTCTTCTGGTGGAATTCAAACCGCATTGTTAATATAAGAAAAATCTTCTTCTTCTTCCTTCCAAGTATTAGGCCAAGGCCTGTTACGATCCTATAGAAAATTTTCCCTTATGGGAAATTCTCGTATAAGACTTGAAAGCATAATAATAGTCCCTTCGATTGGTTGCTGGCCAAAGGAAGGCAAGACCAGTGATGGGGCTGCCATCTTATAGCCTCTGGTCAGGCTTTTCTGGAGAAGAAAAGGAAATAAAGGAAAGACAAAATGGAAAAGGAAGGACTCCCTAGCCCTCGGATGCCCTAATAGCGTTGGGATCGAAAAAACAAGAGTTAACCAAGAGAGGTTAGATAGTAAAGTTAAAAGAGTGCAAAATACAAGTAAGTGGAAGAAATGTTTTGCACAGCTTGGGCACCTTGTGGTCGCCATCCACATATCCCCTAGATGAGGACCCCTGAGGGGATATAAGAAAAATTACTCATATAACTTAAGCTGGTGCGTTTTATTGAAATTTATATATTGAATGGACGTGTTCTTTTATTTAATATGCATTTCTAAAATTTAATAAGTCCATCTGTGATGGATCTTATACATATTTTTATGATCACACAAGGGCATGGTGGGACTCGCCGAATGAGTGATCAGCTCGATGTCAGGACCTCCTCCGAGACAACACAACATTAAGACGAAACATACATATCCACATTAAACGTAGCAAATATGATGATTATTATGATTAGCAGATGATGTTCGGACACCGTTTATGTCTTAAAGTTTCCTGGCATTTTTCTTACAGATGAGGAAAATCCCGAAAAAGAAACTCACCCAGGAAACTTGTCCTGATCGGGGATCGAATCCTCAGAGACAATTATCCTACCCTAAGACCACACCAATGGACTATTCTTAATACAATTTCATCATCATCGTCATCATCCGGTATCATGGCAGCTGCCACCGTCTTCCGGAAACCAAACTCCATTCATCTCTGTCCATCCATTGATCTTCCTCCAATCCTCTGATATTCATAGCAGGTTGTACTCCTTCTATCCAAGTTTTCTTCGGTCTTCCTCCGTTCTATTGGGATCCATTCTATAACAATTTTAGGCAATATTTGCTCTGTCATTCTTTTGACATGGCCATACCACTGTAATCTTTTCTTTTCTATAAGTCTATGATGTACAGCTTCTCTTGTACACCCATAATTTCTCTTATTTCTTTATTTCGCATTCTATCCATTCTAGATTTTTCCAGCTGATCTTCTTAAAACATCCATTTCTGTACTTAAAATTCTTTTAATTTCCCTGGTAGGAATTTGCCAGACTTCAGCACCATATGTTAAAATGCTCTGAGTTATGGTTTGATATATTTGTAATTTTCTATTTTTTTGTAATATTTTTGCTCCACCAAATAGAGTTTAAAGCATTTATTGTTTGTTTTGTTTGTGAGATTCTATTTTTAATTTCCACTGTGTTATCGCCTGGATGGTCTAATTTTGTTCTTAAATAAGTGCATTCAATACTAGGTTTTAGTTCTTCTCCATTGTTGAAATTTATATTTTCCATTTCTTCTCCTATACACAGATATTTAGTTTTCTCAATGTTTATATAAAGTTCCCATTTTTCATATTCTTCTTTTAGTTTTTTAGCCATATATTCTATGTCATTAATACAATATTTAATAAAAATAAAATAAAATAATTTATTAATTGCTAAAACAATGCTGTCAGTTAATGTTTCTGTTAGTTTTCTATTAAATAATTATTTAATTTGTTTTTTGAAAATGATAGAGTTTGATAGTTTCTGACATAAGACGGAAGAGAATTCCATGTTCTGGGAAGTTGAACGGCAAAAGATGGTGAGTAACATGCATTGAGATGGGGAGGATTATAGGAGACAATGTGCTGATGGGATCGAGTGCCTACATTATGTGTATCCGAGAGTCTAATAAAACAATGTGCTGATGGGATCGAGTGCCTACATTATGTGTATCCGAGAGTCTAATAAAACAATGTGATGAGCAATTAGATAAAACATGTGCAGTATTTTATAGAGAAGAGATGTAGAATATACGTTTCTACCATCTCGTATATAGACGAAGCCATAACGATTATTGCTCCAGCCAGAAACTAAGAACGCCACAAATAAAAGTTCACACGAACAATGATCACATTGCTATCTTTGGACAGGAATAGTAATTACATATGTAAAGAGAGTATGATAATAATAAACAAAATGAGACAACGTAAATTATTTTTACTACCATTTTCCTTAGACCAAATGATAAACAATTTTGTATGCTATTTAATGAATGGTGAGAGCATTGTAACATATAGTGCTGAAGTCTGGCAAATTCCAACATGGAAATGAAAAGAATTTTAAGTACAGAAATGGATGTTTTAAGAAGATCAGCTGGCAAATCTAGAATGGATAAAATACGAAATAAAAATATAAGGGAAATTATGGGTGTATTTTAATATCTTAAAATTGTAATATGTACGTAATTTTTGTATAATTTTACTATTCGCTGGTTGAGTGGAAGAGAAGGCCTTATGGCCTTAACTCTGCCAGCTAAAATAAATCATTATTATTATTATCATAGACATTATAGAAAAGAAAAGATTACAGTGGTATGGCCATGTCAAAAGAATGCCAGAGCAAAGATTGCCTAAAATTGTTATGGAATGGATCCCAATGGAAAGGAGGAAGAGAGGAAGACCGAAGAAAACTTGGATAGAAGGGGAACAACCTGCTATGAATATCAGAGGATTGGAGGAAGATCAATGGGTGGACAGAGAGGAATGGTGTTTGGTTTCTGGAAGACGGCGATAGCTGACATGATATCGGATGATGATGATTAATGAATGATTTATTAAAAAGATTATTTTGCAATATATTGTTTGTATATTATAATTTAGATTTCTGTCTGGACTGAAGACAAATTATCTTAAAACAAAACACAATATATGGTAATCGGAGGAAATTCAGAAGACCTACAAATAAATAATATGATAATTAAACGTGTTGAATAATTTAAATATCTTGGATTTATAATAGATAAATCTGGTACTTGTGAAAAATATATTATTAACAGAGTAAATTCTGAACGGAAGGCGATTAGATTCCTGAATGGTCTTTTATGGAATAGAAATTTAACGAGAAAAACAAAAAAGAGATATATCAGACAATAATAGAAAGTATATTTTAAAACATATGGATCAGAACGGGGTGGCCAATAAATGGAAAGGAATGCAGAAAAAAGAATCTTGGCCGACAGACAGAATGGATGGCGTACGGAAAAGTATGAGACTATCCAGGCTACAAAATGAGTTCGAATTGACAAATATCAGACAAGAAATGGATGCACAAGAAACTGTTATCGATAGGATAATAACAAAGAGAGCTTTACAATGGTATGGACATGTACGACGGATATCGGAAGATCAGTGGCCTAAACAGGCGTTCGATTGGATGGTACCAGGCACAAGGAAGAGGGGAAGAAATAGAAGAACATGGAATGAGGGAATATATAATGCCATGATGAAGAGGAGTATGTAAGAGGGATAATGGGAAGATAGGAATCTCTGGAAAGCAGGAATCAAGGGCGAACTGCTGTAAAGTGGAAAGCCTGTATTAGATAGGTAGGTAAGTAGATTTCTGTCTGTAGAATTTCATGATTTTTTATGTCTCTCTACAAGAGATTTGAATCTCATTAAACGATACATGTCAGCTCTACTGATTTAGTGATCAATGGATTAATGTATTGATTGAAATCTTTACATTTTATAAAAATAATGTGTCATTGTATATGTGTATATTGTTGATAAAATTAACGCAAATAGCCTCATGTATGGAGAGCTTATGTCCGTGCGGCCATGAACCTACGGGTTCGATAGTGCCAGTGAGTAAGTAAGTAAGCCTCATGGACTAGTGGTTAGCATTTCTGAATACAGTTCATGAGGTCCTGGGTTCGATTCCTGGTCAAATCACAAGGATTTTTCTCTTAAAGGGAATTATTATTGATATTATTGTCCATGGTCTGCAATTTAGGTTAAGTTTAGGTTAAGGACTCTCTTGGCGCTTCATTATCATTTATCATCACCCATCATATCATCGGGGTAACGTAACTCCGACTTCCAGGTGTCCCAACCTAAGAAATATATTACAATTTCGTCAATGCCAGGGGAGAAAGCCAAAAATGTAATAAAACACGACCTGAATTAATTGGACAAAAACAATAGATTTCATTTTTTTTTGCAAATTCCCCAGGTTGTCTTTCGACATTCCTAGTGTTCTCTCCTGGCATGCGTACTCGTAACCCACTTCTGAGGTTGGGGCGCCTGGAAGGCAGGGTTACGTTGCCCCAATGATATGATGGATGATGATGATAGTGGTGCGCCAGGAGAGTCCCTAATCCTAAGCTTAATCAAAGATAAATATGAATGATGACGATTGCGATGACCATATGATTTCGGGGACCTTTGGGCCTTAAAGTTTTCCTGGCATTTGTCTTACAGGTAAGGAAAAACCCCGATAAAAACCTCACCCAGAAAAACTGTCCCGACAGGGGATCGAACCTGGGCCCGCTGCGTGACAAGGCAGCACGCTACCTCGAAACCACAGCGGTGGACTATTTAAAAAATATTAAAATGTAATTTGTAATACTTATGATTTGAGACTATTATTTTCATTATTTCCACATTCAGTTTTTTTTTAATTACACGTAAAGTAAATTGCATTAAATTAGTTATTGCCTGATATTTAACTACTGAAATACAAAATAATTCGTTAGACAAAGAAAGAGCTGACCTCATTCTTGCAGTTAATTTACGTCACGTCAAAATCAGGAAGAAGAGTAGAGACGTGAGAGGAGACTATATTTTTATTCCCTCTGTTCTCTAATTAAAGTTATAGAAGTTGTACATCACGGCACAGGCGCCTAGCGTTTGTCATTTTATATGGTACAATCGTTAGTCATCCACTGTTCAACGAAAATAATTCATTCATTCCAACAATTCTCGTAGTCAGGCTTTTGAATTTGGTTTCTCTACTATCTGCAACATTCAATTTCACAAAATCAAGTTTCCAAATTATTATTATTATTGTTGTTGTTGTTATCGTCGTCGTTGTTGTTATTGTTATTGTTGTTATTGTTATTATTGTTGTTATTGTTATTATTGTTGTTATTGTTATTATTATTGTTATCATTATTATTATCATTATTATTATTGTTATCATTGCTATTATTATTGTTTTTACTATTATTATTATTACTATGAATATTACTACTATTATTATTACTATCATTATTATTACTATTACTATTATATATTATTATTACTATTACTACTACTACTATTATTATTATTATTATTATTATTATTATTATTATTATTATTATTATTATTAATCGGCCGCGGTGGACTAGTGGTTATGCTCCTTGTCTCTGGTCCCGAGGGTCGCGGGTTCAAACCCGGCCGGGATCGATGGATTTTTTAGAATGGAAAAATCCAAAGAGCAAGTCCTCCGAGAGGGACCTTAAGCCGTGGGTCCCGAGCCTGAAGATTTTCAGGATCGTAAAAGATCCTTAAGCCTGAATAAAAAGGCCTCTAAGCAAAATTTATCGAATTTTCCCGTCCTAGTACTACCTTGGTTTCCTAGATGTCAGTATGAGGCGAAACGCTGATCACGGACCACTCAAATGACATCTATACAAAAACAAGTGTAACTAAATTAGTATGGTTCAAATTCTTCCCTGTTGGGGGAGAGCGCCTAAATCTCTGTTCAGGGAAACATGGGCTTAAAAGATTACAAGACGATTATTAATATTATTATTATTATTATTATTAATAAAATTGTAATTATGAAATTATAATTTATATATCCATCCATAGTAATTCTGCCCGAAGGCAGGTCCTTCACTGCAATCATAGCATTTTCATGCTATGCTTGCAGCTTTACTAGGGAATTATTGGTGTGGTAGCTTCCCGTTGTTTTCCACACCAATGAAGGATGTTGATGATGGCCATATGATTATGGGGACCGTTTGGGCCTTAAAGTTTTCCTTACATTTGTCTTACAGGTGAGGAAAAACCCCGATAAAAACCTCACCCAGAAAAACTGCCCCGACCGAGGATCGAACCCCGGCCCGCTGCGTGACAAGGCAGCACGCTACCTCGAGACCACAGTGGTGGACTAATTTATATATAATACTACACAAACCATTCGTGAATAAACGCAGATCTACTCCATAAAAGAAAATATATCTAACAAAAAACAGTGGAAAGAACATGTAGAAAGAATAAAAGAGAGTATATTACTGAAGAAAATCTTATATTATTTTCCGAGAGGAAGAAGAGATGTTGGCGTCCTCGCAAGAGATGGTCTTAGATCTATTAGTGAAGACGGAACAGGCAATCAATGCCTAAACCAGAAAGTGAAAAAGAAGAAGAAAATTACAATTTTTAATAATTTTAATTATTAATTTTAATAAAATCTTGATAATAGTAAATTCAGCAATGTAGTCTTCTGAGAGATACTAGAGTACGGTTATACAAAACCTTTTAAGACGTAAACCTTGCTACAGCAGTGGGGTATGGAGTTTGATAAAAGAAGAGGAGAGCAGGATAACTTCTAGTCAAATGAAATTCAAGAGATATATAACAGGGTACACCAAGTGGAATTACAAATGCAATGATAATTCTTAAAATAATTACGTTTATAACCAGTCATTCAGTACATACATGAATACTTGAATAACTGTAAGAATAATTTGCAACGAATGAGTTCAGATAGAGTTCCCAAAGCCATGCTTCGTTATTGTCCAATAGGGAAGAGAACTTTGGGCCATCCAAGAAAGAGGTGGATAAAAAATCAATCAGTGAGATCGTAACAGACCTCTAGGTCTAAGACTTATAGAGATAAAGAAAGTTTATTATTTTTTGTTTTAATATTTTGTGTACCCTTATATCCCTCGATGAGAAATGGGTGCCCCCCTATCGTTGATAAATAATTTTTATCCAGAACTAAATTAATGATATGGCATTAATCTTCTTCTTCTTCCTTCCAAGTATTAGGCCAAGGCCTGTTACGATCCTATAGAAAATTTTCCCTCCAGTGTTTCATAGGACGGCCCAGTGATCTTCGTCCTCTTGGTATGTATTATAAACAACTTTGGGGATACAATTTGAACTCATTCGTTCTAGAAGGTGTTTCCAATTTAGTTGGTACTGTTTAATATATTCCAAAATTGGCATTAATAGTAACGTTTTTTCTTATTTTTATATCCATGCATTCACAGTAATTCTGCCCGAAGGCAGGTCCTTCACTGCAATCATAGCATTTTCATGCTATGCTTGCAGCTTTACTAGGGAATTGTAGGTGTAGTAACTTCCCGTTGCTTTCTACACCGGTGAAGGATGATGATAATGATAAGGATGATGATGGTGATGATGATGGCCATATGATTTCGGGGACCGTTTGGGCCTTAAAGTTTTCCTAACATTTGTCTTATAGGTGAGGAAAAACCCCGATAAAAACCTCACCCAGAAAAACTGCCCCGACCGGGGATCGAACCCGGGCCCGCTGCGTGACAAGGCAGCACGCTACCTCGAGACCACAGTGGTGGACTATTTTCTATATATATTGTACATTTTATAATTCATTCGTTATACTAGAGTAAATCAAAAAATATTGTAAATAATAATAATTGTATTGTAATACTTTTGTTTATTGTAATTAGTTGTAAGAATAATTTTTGTATTTTTTAACCAGGTTAAATGGTAGACAAGGTCTTAAGACCTTTCCTCTGCCAGGTAAAATAAGGTATTATTATTAATATCGATAAAATTTTCAAAACGGGATAAAGTCAGAAACAACGCAGTTAGATAAATTATGTAAGTTAAAAAAAATATTAGAAAAAATATAAGAAAAACTTTTGAAATGGTATGGAAGCCTCATAAGAAAAGAAGAAGATAAAATACCAAAGATCACTGAATGGAAAGCTAATGGAAGAAGTGAAAGAGGTAGACCTAGAGAACGTTGGATAGATGGAGTGAGAAGTGAAGGAACAAGATGCTTTAGACAGAAATCTCTGTCGTAAATCACTTTGGGTTGAAGGAGAAGCTCTGTAGTGTGGAATATTCCTTAAAAGTATTATTACTATTATTATTATTATTATTATTATTATTATTATTATTATTATTATATAGCAAAGATTGCCTAAAATTTTATGGAATGGATCCCAATGGAAAGGAGTAAGAGAGGAAGACCAAAGGAAACTTGGATAGAAGGGGTACAAGCAGCTATGAATGTCAGTGGATTGGAGGAAGATCAATGGATGGACAGAGAGGAATGGCGTTTGGTGTCCGGAAGACAACGGCAGCTGCCATGATACCGGATGACGACGATGATGATTATTGTTATTAGTCGATGGAAATGGATTTCTTGAGGAGAGCAGCAAGATGTTCAAAATTAGACAAAATAAGAAATACTGTCATAAGAGGAAAAATGAATATTGGTTATTCAATAGTAGATTATATACGGTATAAGCAATTAAATTGGTATGGGCACGTACGACGAATGCAAGAAGAAAGATTACCCAGGAAAGCATTGGAATGGTGTCCACCTGGAAGAAGGAGGAGAGGAAGACCTCGTAACTCGTGGATGCAGGAAATAACTGGAATGAGAGCAAGAGGACTGGAGGACATGGATTGGATGGAAAGAGACGAGTGGAGAATAAAAGTATAACTTTAGGCACAGAATGATGTGTAAACATTAAAACTCTGTATATGAATAAATACAATTATTATTATTATTATATTATTATTATTATTATTATTATTATTATTATTATTATTATTATTATCATAAGTAATGCCACGAGTGATTTCCAAATTATCGATAAATTCACGACTCACGAAGTGAGGAGTGAATTTATCTAGAGAATTTGGAAATCAAGAGTGGCATTTGTTAGGACTATTTAACGAATAAAATTAAGCTGTTTACTCACAAATCATTATTTAACTATAGTTATTTTAAAATATTTATATATTTAATGTAAACGGCGATGTTTGAAAACAAATGAGAAACGATAGGTACGCTTCTACTGCTTCTTTTGTTTATCACTGCAACCAGATCATACTATTTATTGCCAAAGGAACGCAATATTGTAAGGAGGAGCTTTCTTTAATATGGTAATCATAACACTGATAAATATTTGGTGAAATACGACTCTGATTGGTTGTAAAACAGAAATCATTGAAACGTGATTGGTCATTGACTCCCATTTGGGGCATGAGTTAAATAGTCATATTATTATTACTACGAACAAATTATGGGAGAAATTAAGGTATTAGAAATAAAGTTTTGTGTAGTACATTTTCATACTTAGAAATCCAAGAGCATTGATAAAGTGTATTAGATGGGAATATTGTATAAATAAATGGCAATGTTGGAGGACTCCCTTGTAGCAATCTCTAACGAAATGAATGCGTGTATATTGTTTATTCAGCGTAATTCACGGTTTTATTGTGACTGGATTGACCTGTCACTGGCGATTGATGGAGCAATCTGACATATTTTCAAATAACAAATGTATTTACTTTCCACATGAACAGTGCAAGCCAATAACGCGAGATATATATTCGTGTGACGCAGAATCTCCCGTTGTATGTCATCTATTTGTGAAACAAAACACTGTGATTTCCCATAGATTGGATACAAAAGAAGATGTACAAAATAATTACAGTTTTAACTTCATGCGTGATATGTGTATCATTTTACCGGCTGACAATGAGTTTATAAAGATGGAATCTCATCTGTCTGGTCCTGGGATCTGTTTCATAAAGCTTTCAGTCTGCTTGTAAGTAGTGTAACCTGATAATTTAAACTGCCAAAACTTTAAGCATATTAAAAAAATAACAGTACAATATAATACGTAATCCATAGGTCGCTGGTTCAAATCCGACCCGGAGGATTTTTTTAGAAGAGTATTAGGCCTACTTTTAGCTCATACTACAATAGTATCGACTTTAAAGATATTTGCATTTTTATCTTATTCTGTAAAGTAAAGTAAAGTAAAGTAAAGTGATCCCACAACAGACCCGGAGGCCCTTGGGGTAGTAGGAGGATAAGGCTCCCACTTTTTCTAGACAATCGGCACTTTATGTCAGCCGGGTTGTCAGCCCTGCGTGACGGCCGCCTTTACCCCCAGAACAAGCGTCTGGTACTCATTTCCGTTAGAGGCTGAGTCGACCCCAGGGCCATAGTGCCGCCAGTGGGTTTGGGTCAGTTTAAAAATCCTGACCCCAACGGGACTTGAACCCTGGACCCTCCGGCTTGTAGCTCAGTGCCTTAACCACTACGCTACGGTGATTCTGTAAAGTATTAAAACTAAAACATAAAAAATAAATAATAGTTTAAAAAAACTAAAACAACACGCTTTATTAGAAAACCGAACTAAAAAATGAAAAATAATTTTAATTTCCAACGCGCTTGGGATAAATAATTTTACCATCAAAAGCGTGGGGTGCTTTTTTATGCTTTTTACATTTTTTCTTAGAGACTTTACTTTTACCAACATCTGTTTATTATCAAATTATATTAATTGATATAGAGCACCCCACGCTTTTGATGGTAAAATTATTTTTTTGTAGATAAAATTGAAAATCCTAGTTATATGTGAATTTTGGACCAAAAAAGAGATGAACAGACAGGTGAATGGAAAAGACTACATAACAGTGAACTACATGGTATTTATAGAAAAACACATATAATAAGAACAGTTAAGTCTCGTAGGCTGCAGGGCATGTGGCACGAATGAGGAATGGAAGAGGGCCATGGAAACTCCTTGTAAGAGTACCAGAGGGAAACGCCCAATAAGAAGACCAAGAATGAGGTGGGAGCATAACATTAACCTTGATTTGAGGGAAGTAGATTATACAGGGAATGCCTGGAAAACATTATCTCAGGATAGGGATGTATGGAGAGCTTATTTCCGCGCAGCCATGATCCTACTGTTTCGATAGTGCCAGTGAGTTAGTTGTGTGAATTTGGGTTCAAAATATCAACAATTCGTCAGAGCAATGGTGAACCAATTACTATATTTGTTCGTTTCTACTATACAAATTAATTTGTATTTATTCATATGTATTCGAATGTATTCATTTAACTTTATACTATTTCCCTCAAAAATATGGGCTTGGCTCACTTTTTCTCTGAATCCCTCATTTATAAGTATTATTTACCAACTTTTATAAGATTCATGATGTGTTCCGTTGAGGTATTATTCAAAATTAATATAAAATTATGGAATATTTACCTGAAAGGTCCGTCTCCTCAACTTATTTAATTATTTAACTGTAGCGCTTTCGGGACTTGTCCCATCATCGGCAGGATTCAAAACAAGTCCCGAATCCTAGAGCAATTATTTGAAGTATGAATTTGGTTCCGACCTTATGAAGGTCTTGACCCGATATCTTTTTGTGCTTTTATTTAAGTGATTTGATTATTTTATATGATTGACAGGGAGAGTGTTCCTCTCTCTATTTTTTGGCTGATTGTGAGTTATGTGAGTGAATGTATTGAGAATTTACTACTGATTTTTGAGCTTATGTGCAAGATTTTTATTTACGACGAGGAATAGATTAAGTAGTAAGCATTAGTAACACGGCCTTAGTTTCTTAGAGTGTTTTGTGAAGCCTTTAGATTTAAAGTATTATATGCATTGGTGTCCTGTATCGTAGTGAAGTGTGAATTTGTGTATTGCCTATCTCGTTTATTAGTCTGTTTTTATGTGTAAGAATTGTGTCTCTTTGTCTATTTGCTAAGTGTTTTATGTGGTCTGTTATGTAAGCAATTTCTGTGACGTCGTGTAATATGGAGATCTGAGTTTGGCGGTCTGCATGGAGTATGATTCTTAGTGCTTTATTTTGGGCTATTTGTAGATTTTTAATGTGGGAGGCTGCGGCATGTCCCCAGGCTGGACTGGCATATGTCATAAGTGGTCTGATGATAGCTTTATATATGTTTATTTTGTGTTTTAGTGAAAGTGTGTTTGCTGCGAGAATGGGGAAAATGTGTGAAGTTCTGGTTTGCGCTTTTATTTTCAGTTGTTTAATATGATGTTTAAATGTTAGTTTTTTATCAAGTGTAACTCCTAAATATTTTACTGAGTCTGTGTATTCAATGTTTGTGTTGTTTATATTTAATGTAGGTAGGTTTGGTCTTCTTGTAAATGTGATGGCTTGTGTTTTTTCAGCGTTTAGTCTGATTCTCCATTTGGAGAACCAGTTGCTGATCCTGTTGATGTGTAGTTGTATTTTTCTAGTGGAGTGTTGGATGTCTGTATGTGTACAGTATATCGCTGTGTCGTCTGCATATTGTGCTATTTTAGTATGTAATGAAGTTGGGATGTCTGAAGTGTATATGTTATATAATGTTGGTGCCAGTACAGATCCTTGAGGGACGCCTGCTTTTATCGGATGCCAGTCTGATGTTTGATTATTATATATGGTTCTGAATGTTCGCTTGTTTAGAAAGGAGTGAATTATTTTAATATAACTGTCAGGAATTTTATATTGGATTAGTTTAAATATTAGGCCTGTATGCCAAACGGAGTCAAAAGCTTTCTCTATGTCGAAAAGACAGCAGTTGTGAATTGTCTTTGTAGAAATCCTGTTGTTATGTCGTCCATGAGTCTCGTTAACTGTAGAGTAGTTGAGTGTTCAGGTCTGAAGGCAAATTGTGTCAGAGGTAGTATCTGAGATATGTAAGGTAGTAGTCTTTTGAGTATTAGTCTTTCTAGTACTTTGCCTATGTGGTCGAGTAAGCTAATTGGTCTGTAGTTTTGAGGAAATAATGGATTTTTGCCAGATTTGAGAATGGAAATGATGTTAGCTTGTTTGAAAGGAGTTGGGAAATGATGTAATTTAAGTGCAGAGTTTAGGATTTTGGTCAAATGAACTAGTCCTTTTCTAGGAAGTTGTTTTAGAGTAGTAGTAGTTATTCTGTCTTGTCCTGAAGCTTTGTTGTTATTTAAAGAGTTTACAATTTTCTTTATTTCAGTAGTGGTAGCTATAGGAATTTGAAATGTCGATGGTACGTTTAAGTAGGTCTTTGTTTGCCTTCTGATTTTAGCTTGAAAGTGTTCGTGATGATTGTTATTTGTCTTTGATCTAAATTGATTTTCTAATGTCTCTGCAAATGCGTTGGCTTTGTCTAGGTCATCGTATAGTAGTCCGTTTCTTCCATGTAGGGGTCTGTTTCTGGTCGTTTGATTATGAGTGAAGTTTTTGATTATTTTCCAAGTGTTGTTGTTTTCAACTGCTGTCTTTAGTTGTTCGTCAAGTTGTTTGAATTTGTAGTTTTTAATAAGTTGATTTATTCTTTTAGTAATTGAGTTTAGTTGTCGTTTGTCTTCTCGTAGTCTTAGACGTTGCCATTTTCTTCTTAGTTGTCTTTTTTGTTGAAGTAGTTCAGTTAGTCCTGGGATGTAGTGCGTATTTTGAGTCCTATTTAAGCTGGTGGTAGTAGTACTGTTGTAAGTTTGTAGAAGTGTGTCTTGAAAAGTTTTGGTGGCTAAGTCTAGTTCTTCTGTATTATTTATTGTAATATTTGGAGTTAAGCTGTCATTTAATATTTGTCTGAAGGATGCCCAGTTTGTAGTTTTAGTGTTAAAGTTTCTTGTCTGTGATCTGATGGGATGAAAATCTATTTCCATGATTACTGGACTATGGTCTGAGTTTAATTCGTCAAGAGCATCTATGTAATTTATGGTAGGTCTTGGCTTCATGATGAAAATGTCCAGTACGTCTGGTCTATGTCCTTGATAACTGTAGTGGATCGGTTGTAATGGTCCAGTTACTTGGTATCGGTTGTCTATTGAGTGTTGTAGTAACGTTTTTCCTCTTGCGTTAGTAAGTCTTGAGTTCCATATTGGGCTTTTGGCGTTAAAGTCTCCTCCAAAAATGAATTTATTATTGTGCTTCGTTAGTGTGTCTAATTCATTAGTCGTTAGTACGTTTTTGGGTGGTATGTATATGGCTCCTACTGTAGTTGTAACATTATGAGAGTATATGTCGATTGCAGTTAGTTGGATGTTAGTAAGTCCTTGAATAGTAGTGAATGAGTGTTGTATTGTGGATTTGACTATTACAGCTGTGCCACCATGTCCGTTTTCTTTGTCTGTTCTGTAAATGTCATAATTTGGTATCCTCCAAGTAATATGTTTCTTAAGTTTAGTCTCAGCTATTAAGGCAACGTCTATGTTCAGTCTGGTTAGTAGGTTAGTGAGTTCTAATATTTCGCTTCTGACTCCGTTTGCATTCCGAAAGCGCTACAGTTAAATAATTAATTAAGTTGAGGAGACGGACCATTCAGGTGAATATTCCATAATTTTATATTTTAATATTATTTACCAGTATAACAACAGTGCTGTTTCATATAATATGAGTGCTACAAATTTACAGACGACCGTAGTGGTTTAGTGGTTATGCTCCGTACTTCTAGTCCAAAGGATCACGGGTTCAAACACGGCAGGAGTCGATAGGTTATTAGGATAGAAAATCTAAGAGACAATTTCTCCGAGATGTACTGTAAACCGTGGGTCCTGAGTCTGTAGATTTTCAATCTCGTAAAAGAACCCCAAGCCTCGTATATTAGTTTGCTTGAGAAACTCCTGCTAAGGAACACCAGTGCCCAATGCGGGACGTATGAGGTATATACTAACTAAATAACTAACAAACTAGCACTATCAAACCCGTAAATTCATGGTCGCGCTGATATAAGCTCTCCATATATCCCTATCATGAGCTAATGTTTTACAATCATCTCCTGTATAATATACTTCCCTTTAAACATGATTAATGTTATTCTCTTCCCCTCTGGTTTTCCTACAAGGAGTTTCAATGTCCTTCTTTCATTCATCAATCGCTCCACATTTACTGCTCTTCGTAATCTACGAGACTTACTTGTTCTTATTTTCCTATAAATATCACGTAGTTCACTAATTAGGTATATTTCTCCATTCGCTTATCTGTTCATTTCTCTTGGGTCCAAAAATTCTCCTAAGAACTTTATATTCCCAAATTCGCTTAACATTTTCTCCTCCCTCACAATGAGAGTCCATGTTTCTCATCCATATAACGTAACTGGGAGAATAACAGTTTTATGTATTTCCAGTTTAACTTTTATAAGAGAAGTTGGTACGACAAGAATCCCTGTAATGCATGATGCATTTTCAGAATTGAGCCTATGTTTAATTTTTTTGTGTACCTCATTCCGGTTTGTAATTATTGTTTCTAAAATTTATATTCAGCCACTTCTTCAAAAATTTCATCATTTATCATTAACTCTCCATTTTCATTATACAGAATGCAACATACGGCACACGGTTGCAAGGTAAAAAATTAGATTGGTTGAAACAGGGGGTTTAATACGGGACCTTCAGAATATAATATCAAACACTACTAAGCAGTAGTAGTGTTTGAGATTATATACTGAAGGTCCCGCATTCGAACCCCAGTTTCAACCAATCTGACGTATTTTCCTTGGAACTGAGTGCAGTAGTTAACTGATTTATAGAAGTAAAGTTTACAATTGAATATGTGAGTAATAATTGTGTGGAAGTTTACAAATAAAAATATAGAGTACAAATATGGAGAGACCTGGAGGATATTTGGGCCTGCATTCACTAGATAATGTAACTGCTGCATGATGAGCTGTCAGAATATGAGATAAAGTTGCAGTCCTCCCTTGTAATACAAACGTTTTGAAGTCTGCATCTCTCGCTCTGTTGTGGATTTAACACAAAGCAACAGCTAAATAGCGGAAACTTTTGTTGTGTTGGTAACAGAAGCTTCAAGTCCCACGCTCGCCAAGAATAACAATCAAAAGATTGAAAACCTGGGGTTCGTATATAATTTTCATTACAGTATACATAAGGGCCTAGGTTCGATGCTCTTGGCGGCAATCAAGCACCGGTTATAAATCCCTGAAACTCGGTGTGGTTTTTCTGTTATTGAGAGTAATTACTAGAGAGCGGAATGTGTACCACAATGCCGATGACTTGCTTGTAGTAAGTCGTAATGGAAATTATTGCCTTTTTCTCAAAAGAAAGGAAATACATTTGCATTTACATTGCCCACGAGCCTGCTTGGTCTTACGTGCAGTATTTTCCCATGAATAAAAAATAAAAAAAATAAACATAAGAATACATAAATAATTACATACATGGTTACAAACCTACGTAAAATGTATAAAAACAATTGAGGGGCTCAGTGGAATAAGGGCCCATCCCAACCAATGGTTGATTTTTAGTTATTTGCAGATTATGTATCCTATGGCCATCTTCTTTTAATCTTTAGAAGCTCATAATTCTAACTTTGCTCAAAAAAATGTTAAATGAGACTTTATGTCTAAGAAAAATGTCTAACTTCTTCACGCGCGCGGGAAATAAAGGCCCATCCCAACTGCTGACATGTGACGTATATTGTCCGCTATTCTGTATTTCGCTGCAATACTGACTAACATTGCAGGCAAAATATCAGTAAATACAGAATGGCTGATGCGGCAGGTTCTTGTGCAAATGGAAAGAAAAATAAATGTGCAAGAGTAGAATAAAACGAAGCAGAACATTTTACGCAACAGTGGAAAGGAATATATATCGGCCTGAATCAGTTGCTTCAAGAGGTGCGGACGAAATTGCTGGTTGTTTAATAAAAGCTGTGCCACTGATTGAAAAAGGTGCTAATAAAAAGAAACTTATAATGTATATAGTGATTCATGTGTTGTTCAAAACAAGAATTATACAATAATGGGTCTTTGGCTACATGATTGATTGTGGTTGGTTTGAAGAAATTGAACATAAATTTCTTGTACCAGGTCACACTTTCCTTCCCAGTGATGCTGACTTTGGTGTGATTGAAAAAGTTAAAAGAAAAACACAAGTGGTTTATACACCTGAACAGTGGGCTCACCTCATAAGAAAGAGTTGAACAAAGAAACAATTTACGTAATTGAGATAAATGCGGAAGATTTTAAAGATTTGGATAACTTAAATGTTCACAAAGAGAAATGTGACGCTGGACAAGCATAAGGTAGACACCAGAAAAGCATCTCAGTTTTGTTTTGTGGAAAACAGACATATAATATACATACAATCTATTTTCAGTGATTTGGCTTTAGAGGAAGTAATAAGCCTTTAAAAAAGGGAAAGGAAAGTGTCCTGTATTACGAGATGTAATATTGAAAACAAAATATCCTAATGGTAGAATGATAAAGAAAACATAATGACTCTCATGACATTTGTACCACCTGTACACCAGATATTTTAACAGTAGCCTTAAATCAGATGATGATGATGATGATGATATAAATGCTGCAACTGTAGAATACGTAGATTAATGCAATATTCAAGTTAAAAAGAGTTATTTAATTTGTTTCTTTATGTTGTATTTTTTAAATTCTCAATTTTCTTTTTCTTTGATTAGACACATGAAACAACATAGTGATATATACATTTGCAGGCAGAAAGCTTATTTTATGTACAAGACATCTACCAAATATTATCAGTGTGTGCTCTATACATTTTACTCAATGTAGAATTTAATAAAATGCAATTTTTCTCCAAACTTAGTGCAGTTGGGATGGGCCCTTATTCTACTGACCCCCTCAATTATATAGGCCTATATATAGTCCACCACTGTGGTCTCGAGGTAGCGTGCTGCCTTGTCACGCAGCGGGCCCGGGTTCGATCCACGGTCGGGGCAGTTTTTCTGGGTGAGGTTTTTATCGGGGGTTTTCCACACCTGTAAGACAAATGTCAGGAAAACTTTAAGGCCCAAACGGTCCCCGAAATCATATGGCCATCATAGTCATCATCCTTTTCATCATCATCATCATCATCATCCTGCCCTCGGGCAGAATTACTATGGATGGATATATATATATATATATATATATATATATATTCGGTAAATTTTGCTTAGAGGCCTTTTCATTCAGGCTTAAGGATATTTTAAGAGCCTGAAGATCTTCAGACTCGTGAACCACGGCTTAAACTCCCTCCCGGAGGATTTCCTCCTTGGATTTTTTCCATCCTAAAAAAATCCATCGACCCCGGCCGTGTTTGAATCCGCGACCCTCGGGACCAGAGGCAAAGAGCATAACCACTAGTCCACACTGTATATATATATATCACTCTACACTACATACACAATAATTGGCTACACATCTACACTCATATACTAAAATAGACATTCTTAAAGACTTATCCCCATCCCCACATATAGGAAGAGATAAATTTTACTTTTACGACATTTCGCCTATAGACGTTAAAAAAGCACTCAAGCGGATTAAATCCAATGCGCATGGAACAGATAACATCAGCATTTTAATGCTAAATAAAATCATTGACATTATTCTACCCACAGTGACTCATATTTTCAATGCTTCCCTTATAACTTCTATCTTCCCTATTGTATGGAAACAGTCTAGAGTTCGGCCTATACCAAAAATAAGTACACCTACTAACTGTAATGACTTCCGACCGATTAGCATCCTTCCGACATTATCTAAAGCCCTGGAATATATTGTACATAAGCAAATGACTGATTATCTCCAAGAAAATCACCTCCTTGATCCTTATCAATCCGGCTTTAGATCTGGTCATAGCACAACCACAGCTTTGCTAAAAATTACCGAAGATATTCGTGAAGCCGTGGACAGACGTCAATTGACTCCTTTAACCTTACTTGACTTCAGCAAAGCTTTTGACACAGTAGACCACGACTTACTTATGATAAAGCTCAAGCACCTACATTTGTCTGACAGCGCTGTATCCTGGTTCGACTCATACCTGCACGGTCGTCAACAATACGTTTCATTAAACTCTAGATCTTCGACTTGGCGTAACGTGCCGGCTGGAGTCCCCCAGGGCAGTGTTCTCGGACCTCTTCTTTTCTCAATCTACATAATTGATTTGCCAACTGTACTAAAGCACTGCCGTTATCACCTCTATGCTGATGATCTCCAAATTTACCTACATTCACCTCCTCATTCTCTCTATAACAGCTTGATGAAAATGAATGACGATCTCATATCCATCTTTAACTGGTCTTCAAGTATCGGTCTAAATCTAAATCCTAACAAGTCACAAGTAATTCTAATGGGACAACAAAGACTGCTTACAACCTTTGACATATCTACACTTCCAAACATTACTATAAATAATATAATTATCCCTTATTCTTCTTCAGTAATAGATCTTGGACTACATCTAGACGCAAATTTAACCTGGCAAACACAAGTGAAACACATATGTAAAAAGACTTTCTCCATCTTACATTATCTTAGACGTTTAAAGAATTTTCTCCCAGTTTCGTTAAAACAAATCCTAGTGCAGAATCTTGTGTTACCACACTTCGATTATTGTGACATTATATATAATGATCTAAACTATGCCTTGTCGCAGAGACTGCAGCGTGTTCATAATGCTTGCATTCGATTCATTTTCAATATCCGCCGTTATGACCATATTTCAGAACACTTTAATAACCTCTCTTGGCTCCGTCTTACTGACAGACGTAAATTGCACTCTCTTTCGCGACTGTTTCAAGCTTCTGAATTCCTACATTCCTACGTACCTGGCGTCCAGATTTGAGAAGTTATCCTCCTACCACAATTATTGACACTAGGTCACAAGATAGCAGTCTGCGAACAAGTGCCGCGGCAGAGCACGTCCTCCTATTCTACTCCGTCCATAGCCTCCGCCGCCCGCTCCTGTAATCTCCTTCCTCAAGATATCAGGGGTTTGCCGCACACTTGGCACCTTTAAGTCACGCTTATACAGTTACCTGTTGTCTAATAATTAATTTTTCTCTATTTATTTAATTTTATACTATGTCATTAATCTTTTCCTCGTTTTTTATATATTGTGTACATATTATATATTTAATTCGTTAAATTCAGAGTAAATCAAAATACATTATAAATATTAATTGTATTGTATTCATAACTTGTAATCGTTTATATATACATATTGTAATTTAGATTTAAGACTTTTCTTTTGTATTTTTTTTAAACCTGGTTGAGTGGTAGACAAGGCCTTAAGGCCTTAACTCTGCCAGGTAAAATAAAGCTATTATTATTATTATTATTATTATTATTATTATTATTATTATTATTATTATTATTATTATAAATGAAGAGACCACAGATATAAAAAGTCTCATTTTGTATATTAATATTTTTTAAAAAATGCTAGAAAACTAATTTAAAAAGGAGAGAAAAACACACACACACATACTCCCACACACCCCCACACTTTCACACGCGCGTGCTAATACTTCCCTGCAGAAATCAAATGCACGATCAGGCTATTTAACTTATTAAGACTACTCATGACTTTATTTAACATTTTCTAATACTGTTATTTTAACACAGTTCCAATAATGGATAATATTATGATATTATAATGACATTGTGAAAAGAAAAAATAATGTCTGAACCGGACGAAACGAAAATTATAGATTTGTATATGTGGAAAGAATTGTTAATGTTTGTGCCAGGTCTCGAATGGCGTAGTGGGCTGCACACTAGTCTGGAGAACTAGAGGTCCACGGTTCGATCCCTGGTTCAGACATTAATTTTTCTTTTCACAATATCATTACAATACTCATGACCTACTTGTACTGGTATTGACTGTATTTAGAGCCATCGGGAGGGGGTGGGATAGTATGTATAATATATCTGCATACCTATCGGGCGACTCTTCGGTATTATATTTATTGTAATGGAATTTATTGACATTTCGAAAGAAGGGAAATGCAATTTCATTTACATTACGCATAGGCCTGCTAGGCCGTACGTGCTATAAACATTATATATATTATAAACATAATGGGCTTATATCGTGTGTCTTGTGTTTCAGAATAAATATTACAGACTTCTAGGGGTTTGTACTATACCTATCTAGTCACAGGAAGACATTGCACGAATTCTGCCGGCAGCAGAAATTATTGAGCACACACCAGATATTGTAGGACGTGTGTATGAAAACGAGCGTTGCAGGGACAATTTATGCAACGCAACAGGGTCGCCACATGGAACCACTCTTGTAATAAAAGGTAAAGTGTTCCCACTACAGGCCTCAGGAGGCCCTTGGGGTAGTAGGAGGTTAAGGCTCCCACTTTTTCTTGACAATCGGCACTTGATGTCAGCCGGGTTGTCAGCCCTGCGTGACGGCCGCCTTTACCCCAGAACAAGCGTCTGGTACTCATTTCAGTTAGAGGCTGAGTCGACCCCAGGGTCATAGTGCCGCCAGAAGGTTTGGGTCAGTTTAAAAATCCTGACCCCACCGGGACTCGAACCCTCGACCTTCCGGCTTGTAGCGCAGTGCCTTAACCACTACGCTACGGCGTGCCCCCCACTCTTGTAATACAACCCCTAAAAGTCTGTAATACTTATTCTGAAACACAAGACACGCGATATCAACCCATTGTGTTCCTATCTTCAAACCTATTTTACATCGAAATGGTACGTTTCCGGACATGGGTTCCTCATCAAAACTTTATACTAGTACTCTGTACAACCCCTAGAAGTCTGCAATACTTATTGTGAATCATCTTCTATAGGAGAGAAATATGTAGAATTTTATACTTTTAAAATGTGGCACTTGATTTTCTTAGCTTCTAATATTGTTACATTTAACACAAAATGATTGCGAACTTAAAAGCTTTGCTGTAAGTAGATTGTACAGAACCTTGTGTAAAGTGAAATGTTAATTATACAAGAAAGCTGATTTTATGCTTCATAATGAATTAATCATTTTGACATAAAATGGTTACCGGTTTAAAACTTAGAATCCAACACTAAAACCTGTCACTTAGATTTCAGAAATGATATATCTACTTAACACTTGAAGCTGAACTAGTGACCTCGCTATCATACAGAGAGCCGCAGGAATGTGATACTGCAATTGGGAACAATATATTTACGATTGAAGACATCCGCAATAAGTAAACACCATCAAACTCTAGCTGTCATGGATTAGGTCACTCGTTGGCCTGTTTTCCAGTCTCACTAGGTCTTCCGATTATTTTTATTTTATCTTCCGAATGCAGTATTGGGTGATGATGCCCGTTCTGCGACTACAAAAACTGATCTTTCCATCGGTTGAATGGTCTTCCGAGGCCTCTTTTGCCTTTAGGGTTGACGTGGTAAATCATCTTTGGTAAACGGGAATTTTACATTCTCTGGACGTGTTGGAACCGTTTAATCTGATAATTTTGTATATGTTCAACCATTTCCCTACTATTCCACTGCATCCTTATCTCATCACTTTTCATTCTATCCCTTAATGTTACTCCAGTTAGTGATCGGAGGAATCTCATTTGTGAACTATTAATGCGGGATTTATCTTTTGCTCGAAGTGCCCAGCATTCACTTCCGTATAGTAGAGCAGGTTTGGCTATGGCATTATGAAATCACGTTAAGTACCGTTGTCTCTTCAAATGGATTCCGTCCCTTTTTTCCTTTATTATAGTTTTTTTTTTAGAATCTGTTCCTAATCTGCCTTTGCACATCGTGCCCACGTCCTAACCAATAACTAACTATCGCGAGCTCTACTGAACCCGTAGAATTCATGGCCTAGAGGACATAAGCTCTCCATACATCCCTATCCCTGAGCTAATTTTTTCCAATGAGCCGCTGTATAATCGTACTTTCCCTCACATCATTGATAAGTTATTATTGCCCCCCCAGCTCAATTCTTGGTCTATCAAACTGGTGCGTTCTCCCCTCTGGTTTTCCTACAAGAAGTTTCCCATGCACCTCTTTCAACCCCCATTCATGTGACATGTCGTATCCATCGCAGTCTACGAGACTTAACTCTTCTTATTATATCTGGCTTCCTATGCATATCATGTACCTCACTATGTATTTTTCTCCATTCACCTGTCTGTTCATCTCTTTTTGGCCCAAAACTTCCCTAAGAATTTTATTTTCAAATACTCGTATTTTCTTTCCTCCCTTAAAATAGGAGTCCTTGTTTCGCTTTCATATAATACGTATAACTGGTAGATTTTTATACATTTTCAGTTTAACGATTTTTTTTAAAGACACGATAAGAGTCTCTGTAATGCATAATAGTATGCATTTCCAGAATTGAGCCTGTGCTTAATTTCTTTGTGCGTATATTCATATTTGTAATTATTGTTCCTAGATACTTGAAATCAGCCACTTCTTCAAAATTTCCTTCATTAGTCATTATTTTTCCATTTCCATTATCTAACGTCCTAACCAAAAACACAATTAAATTCCACAGCACAAACATAATATATCCAGGCGTGATAATTAACTAAGTATCTGGAACAATCAACCAGTAGGTTCATGGCCGCGCTGACATAGGCCTAAGCTATCCTGAGCTAATGTTTTTCAATCATCCCCGTATAATCTATTTTCGTCAAAACGTGGTTAATATTATTCTTCCAACTCATTATTGGTCTACTTATATGGGTGCTTTCCCTCTGATTTTCTTACAAGGAATGTTCATGCCCCTCTTTCATTCGTGCCACATGTTCTACCCATCGCAGTCTAGGATATCCTGTTTCATATAAAGATCATATATTCTTCTCCATTCGACTGTCTATTCTTACATCTTTGGTCCAAAACAAATTCTAAGAACTCTCAAATACTCGTAATCTTCGCTCCGCCCTTAAAGTAAAAGACCATGTTTCCTACCTATATAATATAACTGGAGAATAACAGTTTCACATATTTTCAGTTTAATATTTTTTTTAGAGAAGTTGGGGCGACAAGAGTCCCTGTAATACATAATGGCATGCATTTCTAGAATTAAGCTTTGTTTAATTTATTTTTTAATTTCAGTATATTTGTAATTATTGTTCCTATGCATTTGGATTCACCCACTTCTTCATAATTTCCTTCACTTACCATTAACTGTCTTTCCCATTATGTAATGTACTTCTATGTGCGAATATTTATTTAGTTTTATTAATTTTTATTTCCAGTGCCAATTTATTTAATGTTACTCAAATGAGTGTGCGTGTTGGCCCTTAGTATCTTCTCGCTATCGCCTAATGGTGCTATAACATCACCATAAACTAACAGCTTGTTAATACCATTGAGTTGCAAGCCTTCTTCATCCTCTAAAGGCTTGATGGTATGCTCTAGTACAGAATAGCATAGAATAGTAGAGGACATGGTGCATCTGCTTGATTTAACCCATTGTGAAATTCAAAAGTATCCCAAAACTGTTTTCTACAAGCACCCTATTATTATTATTATTATTATTATTATTATTATTATTATTATTATTATTATCGTATCATTATTGTTATTACCCTATGAAATGTTGTTTGTACATGACATTTACATTGCTACATTTATTGTATCTTTAACTGTTTATAATTAGTACAGTGTATATCTATATTTGTCGAATATTTATTTGTATTTGTGCTGGTTGAGTGGAAGAGAGGGCCTTATGGCCTTAACTCTGCCAGAATAAATAAAGTATTATTATTATTATTATTATTATTATTATTATTATTATTATTATTATTATCCTTTGTGAATTCGAATAAGTTTAACTAACTTATTATGAACTCAAACTCTAGTAGGATACTATATAACGTCTCCCTCTTAATTGAATTTTATTCCTTCTTTAAGTCTACATATAGTTGATGCACAGTTTCAATATATTCCTAATTATTTTATAAAATTATTAACTAACAGTACAATAAAATGCTTTATCAGTAATATTCAACAATAAAATTTTGGAGCAGGTGAATAATTTTACATATCTAGGATGCAATATCTCATATGAAGAAGAAAAGGATGTAAATGCAAAAATATCTAAATTTTTAAGAATTTTAGGGTTAATAAAATCTATCTTTAAGCCACAGTTAGTCCAAAAGCATTCAAGACTGAAAGTGTATAAAACACTGGCTCTTCCAACTCTTTTGTATGGTAGCGAAGTATGGACGTTGAAACAGAAGGATATACAGAGACTTAAATCTGCTGAAATGAGATATCTTCGGAGGACTGCAGGATACACACTACTAGATCACAAAAAAAATGAAGACATCTTAGAAGAATTACACATGGAATCTTTAGAAAACAAAATTTCTGATTATAAGTCAAGATGGATGCAACATGTTCATCGAATGGAAAATCACAGAATACCCAAACAAATGTTAAGATATCAACCTGCAGGAAGAAGACCAGGACGTCCACTCAAAAGACTTTTGGATGGTGTTTCTCTTGAGGCCGAAACAGGTCAACAAATGGCCTAAATTCGTAAATGTACTATGATGATGATGAGTAATATTCATTCAATGTAAAATAACGACAGATGATTTTTTTATATTTTATACTTCCTCTACGAACTAATATCATACGTTCAGCCGCATTAATGTTAAATATTAATTTAAATACAGTATTTTCATTAATTCTTCAAAAGTTTCTGTCAAAAACCTCTCAGGTTAAAAAAAAATATTCAAGCACCGCTGTGGTCTCGAAGTAGCGTGCTGCCTTGTCGCGGAGTGGCCCGGTTTCGATCCCCGGTCGGGACAGTTTTTCTGGGTGAGGTTTTATCGGGGTTTTTCCTCACCTGTAAGACAAATGTCAGGAAAACGTTAAGGCCCAAACATTCCCCGAAATCATATGGCCATCATCATCATCCTTATCATTATTATCATCATATCATCATCATCCTTCACCGGTGTGGAAAGCAACGGGAAGTTACCACATATACAATTCCCTAGTAAAGCTGCAAACATAGCATGAAAATACTATGATTGCAGTACAGGACCTGCCTTCGGGCAGATATGGATGGATGGATGGATGGATATATATATATATAGGTATATTTCAACCGATCTTCATGAAAATTTGTACACATAGGTTTTCAGATATAGAGAGTGTTTAGCCATTGTCTGTTATTTTCTAAATCCATTAGGTATATGTTAGATGCTTACATGAATTTCGAGGAATTACTAAAAAAATATAAAAAATACAGTTACATGTTAACTTTAAAACAAAATATATAAAAAATACAGTTACATGTTAACTTTTTCAATTTATTTGTGGTACAATAAATAGAACATTGAATAATAAAGCCCATAAACAAACAAAATAAAAAATTTATAAAACAATGGCTGTCCCTGTCCTTTTGTATAGGAGTGAATCTTGGATTACCACTACCAAACAAGAAAGTAAAATCCAAGCAGCCGAGATGAAATTTTTAAGAAGGGTAAAAGGCTGCAATAAGGGGGCACGCCGTAGCGTAGTGGTTAAGGCACTGAGCTACAAGCCGGAGGGTCGAGGGTTCAAGTCCCGTTGGGGTCAGGATTTTTAAACCGACCCAAACCCTCTGGCGGCACTATGGCCCTGGGGTCGACTCAGCCTCTAACTGAAATGAGTACCTGATGCTTGTTCTGGGGGTAAAGACGGCCGTCACGCAGGGCTGACAACCCGGCTGACATGAAGTGCCGATTGTCTAGAAAAAGTGGGAGCCTTAACCTCCTACTACCCCAAGGGCCTCCGGGCCTGTTGTGGGATCACTTTAAAAAAGGCTGCACTAGAATGGAACAGATAAGAAACGAGGATATCCGTGAAGAACTGCAGATCTACTCCATAAAAGAAAAGATATTTAACAACAAGATACAGTGGAAAGAACATGTAGAAAGAATGGAAGAAAGTAGATTACCAAATAAAATCTTCCATTATTTTCCAAGAGGAAGAAGAGGTGCCGGACGTCCTCGGAAGAGATGGTCTTAGATCTATTAGTGAAGACGGAACAGGCAACTCTTGCCTAAACCAGGAACTGAAGAAGATGTTAACTTTTCATACAATTAAAACGGTAACCTACATTTTTTCTTTGTACCCTTATAAGTCGTATTTCAAGAAGTTGATAAAAATGATAATATGAAACATTGACGATGTGTGGGGGACTTACTATGCTTCCCCACCGAGTGTGTTGATATTCTGCTGCGAATCTAAACCCTATTGTGTATGCTGAATCTAAATCACGTATCCAATGCAACGTGTCAATACCACGCAAACCGCCTAACTATTTCGGAAACTTCTCTTACGGGTGTGTATTGCGGGCTATATAACAACGCAGGCTAATTTCTTAATTCTCATTACATTCCATAATAATATTTATTACATTCATAAGTAGGGTTTTTTTATCGCAATGCCAGGATTTAGCAGGCCTATCCGAATCAGTAGTGTGCGATTCCAATAACAAGCATTGCACCAGGGGCAGGTTGTGAACTCATATAACCATTCCATTGACTCTTTGTAGGTAGAGTTTTATGTGTCACACACTATCGTGTCTTAGTGACACGAAATGTCGGGAGAGGGATTATAACTATGGATAAAACATATATTTTTACCACACAAAATAAGTGATTTAATCTATAAAATAGTTATCATAAATAATGTCACGAGTGATTTCCAAATCATCAATAAATTTGGAAATCAAGAATGGCATTTGTTAGGACTTTTGAACTAATAAAATTAAGACATTTACTCAAAAATCATTACTTAAATTTAGTTACCAATATTTTAACTTTTTTTATATATTTAATGTAAAAGGCGATGTTTGAAAACAAATCATAAATGTGTGGTTATGTATATTCACTGCAACTTGATCATATTATTTATTTCCAAATAGTGTCGCAATATTTTAAGAATGTGCCCTAGTGGAGAAAAAATAAAACACATTAAACTGGGTATTATAACCATCATTACAGGTTATTAATTTATTTTTTTAGTAAACAACTCAGTAAAATCATTATTTAAAAACTGCTATTGAACACACATCAAATGTGTAGTTGGATGGAATCTGTTCATTATTTTCTATATTCAATGTACTAGTTGGAGAGTCAGTCACTGCAAAATAATGCTCTGACCTGTTCAGAATATATGCAGAAAGGAGGAGCTTTCTTTATCACAAAAGCAGCAGGCGATAAAGAAAATTCGATAAAGAATGAGTGAAACATGACTGTCATTGAAATTATTTGAAATGTGATTGGTCATTGACTCCCATTTGGGGCATGAATTAAGCAGTCACAAGATATATTTTATGAATTTTGAGTGTTTATAAATAAAGTAAAAAAGCAATATTTTAATGGGAACGATTAAATCTACCTTGATTAAAGATTAAGTTTTGTGTATGAATATATAATATAAAATTCTATACATTAATTAATTTCCCTGAATGTTCAGGCAAATTAAACTTAAATCTCCGTTTTAAGAATACTTCAAGCACAAAAGGAAAATAAGTTTAGAAAAAAAGGGGGATATAAAAAGTTTTGATATATGGACGCTGATGAAGGAATATTTAAGGACACATTTGGAGAACAATGAAAATCCTTCATTAAAACTTTTCTTTCTAAACAAAAAAATAATAAAAATGCGAGGTCAATTAATAATCCAACAATCTACCAAACTTTTTTTTTTATCCCAGTCTCATTTAAATTTAACACTGGGGCTATTTCTTATGTGTAAAATGGTTGTGTTGGTATGGACGCAGGTGCAGTTGTTAAATCCTTGAGCCCCAGTTCAATAATGTGGTCCCGGTCTCTTTCTCCTTCCCCTTCCCAGCCACAACACTACACAGTCATACTCCGATGACCTCATCTACTATTCACCACCAAGAATATAAATCTAACAAAATGCCATTTCTGAAATTATCAGCAGTAATAATTCTAATGTGCAGTTTTTATCAACAATTGACTTCAGATAATCTATACGTAACACGAAATGAATTTTTGAATACTTAATAAATATCATAAAAATCAAATAATGTAACTATAACATGCCGTTACAAAATAATATTTTTCTACAGATACTAATTTTCAGTTCACATTTTAATTTCTACCAACAAACGAACAGAAGAAGATCGAAATACATTTTAATTTCTACCAACAAACGAACAGAAGAAGATCGAAATCGATTTTTTTCAGAATGAATTTTTTTATAATTTTATTGCTAATTTACAATCTATCTTGAAAAGACAATAAGTAAATTTGTTAAAATACATAACTTGTTAGGAGAATACTGCCCATTGACAGCACTCCATTATACAACATTTTATGTACAAATTAAAGGAAGTTCTAATATCTTATTTCTTTTTAGTCTCCTTATTTCTTCGCTGTTGTCTAGAAGATTGATTGCAAGATGATTAGGATGAACTTCTAGTCACCGTAGATTTCGAGTGCTGTATTTTTCTATTTCTTCTTTTACAGTAGCTATTTTTAAATCATGATGGTGGCGTTATTTACATAGCATGGAGCAGCAACAATAAAGCGAAAGGTCTTAGACTGAAATCTCTGTAGAATTTCAATGTTGGAATTGCTGGCAGTTTCCCATAATTGGATACCATAAGTCCAAATAGGTTTGAGTACAGTTGTATATATTATAAGTTTATTGTCTAGACTCAGTTTTGATTTGTGACCTATGAGCCAATTAAGTTTTGATGTTTTTAATTTTAACTCTCTACGTTTTTGTTGAATGAGTTTCCTCCACGTTAAACGACGATCAAGATGCAATCCAAAATACTCAGAATGAAAATGAACTAAAATAAACTGCAGAAATAACCCTCAGAAATGACATCAGGTAAGACGATTCTTTAAGTACATTCTTATTTATTATTATAATGAATAAAATTATTGAAAACATACCATCAAGTTTGGGTTATAAAATGGGAAACACTAGATTTCACTTGATATGTTACGCAGATGATGTCGTTCTCCTTTCAGAATCTGAAGATAATTTACAAAGATCTTTACATCAATTTAATATAAATGCTAGAAAATACAATATGGAAATTAATATGAATAAGACAAAATGCTGAACAATATTAAAAGAACCAGTAAAAGTGTAAAGTGATCCCACAACAGACCCGGAGGCCCTTGGGGTAGTAGGAGGTTAGGGCTCCCACTTCTTCTAGACAATCGGCACTTTATGTCAGCCGGGTTGTCAGCCCTGCGTGAAGGCCACCTTTACCCCAGAACAAGCGTCTGGTACTCATTTACGTTAGAGGCTGAGTCGACCCTAGGGCCATAGTGCCGCCAGTAAGATGCAAATTAGAAATAGAAAGAAAAATTACACAACAAGTATCAGAATTTAATTATTTGGATGTATTAATAACAAACACTAAAAATGTAATAAGAGAAGTAAATGAAATAGCTGATAAAGCAGCACAAATATCAGGATATATGAAAGATTTAATTTGGCGCAACAAACATATGTCAATAGAAAGCAAAATCCGCATATACAAAACGATAGTTCGACCAGTTATCGTATATGGAGTAGAAACTAGGGCTGATACAACAAAAATTAAACAAATAATAAGCACATGTAAAATGAAGATCTTAAGAACTATTCAGGGGAAAACATTATTTGATAAGATATATAACAGATAAATTAGGGACAAATACCATATTCAAGATATAACCAAATATATCATAGATAGACAAAAATATTGGAAGGGTCATATAGAAAGAATGGAAGGCAACCGACTTGCATGAAGAGCTAAAGAAAATGGACGGGAAAAGAACAAGAGGAAGACCAGCCAAGAGATGGATAAACAGTGGATGCGCATCCAGTACGTCTTCCTCCGAGGAGTGATTTTGGAAATAAACAGGATGAAAATCCTACAATTATGAATAATAATAAGAAAAAGAATGAAAATGAGAAACTTTAATTTTATTCATTAAACCCTTTGAAGCATCAACAGAACTAAATATACGGTCACACATAGATGTACAACATAAAACGGAAATGGAAAATTAATGACAAATGTGGAAAATTGAGGAAGTGGCTGAATTCAAATACCTAGTAACAATAATCACAAATAGGAATGAGATGCACAACGAAATTAAACATATGCTCAATTATGGAGATGCATGTCAATATGCATTCCAGGGATTGTTGTCATTCCAACTTCTCTCAAATAATGTTAAACTGAAAATATATAAAACCATTATTCTCCCGTCCCGCGCCATAGCCGAGTGCTTAAGACAAGATACCTTGACAAACAGCTACGGGACTTGCATTGGTACGAGTGTCCATGAGGGAAAACATTTCCTCGTGGAATTTCAACTAGTATGAGACCGGTGCCCACCCAGCAACCTTAGGAATTAGGTATAAAAATGAATAGCGGGTGCAGGTTTTAAAAAAGATATAACGGCTAGGGAACCCGACATGATGGTCATATCTCACCCCTACACTGGCTGGATGATCGTCTACCTCCGTGATTAACACATGTGGATATGAGGCCTGCAGCGGAATGGTAGGCCAATGGCCTTCTAGGCATGTTGCGCCGTGGAGTTTGGTTTGATTATTATTCTCCCATTTATATTATATGGATGCTAAACATGGACTTTTACTTTAAGTGAAGAGAAAAAAAATAAGAGTAGCCTATTCGAGAATAAAGTTCTTTGAAAAATGACAGGCGAATGGAGAAGAATATTTAACAATAAACTACATGATATTTATAGAAATCCATATAGGCCTGTAACAAGAACAGTTAAGTCTCGTAGACTGCGTTGGGTAGGACATGTGGCACGAATGGCGAATTAAAGAGGGGCATGAAAACTGCTTATAGGAAAACCAAATGGAAAACTCCGAATTGGTAGACCAATTTGATGTGGAAGAATAACTTTAATCATGAATTCAACTAGATTATATAAGGAATGATTAAAAACATCAGCTCAGGATGGAGATGTATGGAGAGCTTATGTCCGCGCGGCAATGGACCTATGGGTTCGATCGTCCAGTGAGTTTTATATATATCGTCCACCGCTGTGGTCTGGAAGTAGCGTGCTGCCTTGTCACGCAACGGATTCGGGTTTGATCCCTGGCTAGGACAAGTTTCTGGCGTGAGTTTGTTTCGGGGTTTTTCCTCAGCTGTAAGACAAATATCAGGAAACTTGAAGGCACAAACGGTATCATAATCATCATCATTCATATTCTCCTTAGATTAAGTTTAGATTAATGACTCAACTGGCGCATCACTATCATCATCATCACCCATCATATGATCGGTGCAGCGTAACCCCACCATCTAGGCGTCCCAACTTCAGAAGTGGATTATAATTACGCCAATGCCAGGAAGGAACGCCAGAAATGTCAAAAACGACAACCTGGGGCATTGGATTAAACATATATATATATATATATATATATATATATATATATGTGTGTGTGTGTGTGTGTGTGTGTGTGTGTGTGTGTGTGTGTGTGTGTGTGTGTGTGTGTGTGTGTGTGTGTGTGTCCACCGCTGTGGTCTCGAGATAGCGTGCTGCCTTGTCACGCAGCGGGCCCGGGTTCGATTCCCGGTCGGGGCAGTTTTTCTGTGTGAGGTTTTTATCGGGGTTTTTCCTCACCTATAAGACAAATGTCAGGAAAACTTTAAGGTCCAAACGGTCCCCGAAATAATATGGCCATCATCATCATCATCATCATCCTTATCATTATCATCATCATCCTTCACCGATGTGGAAAGCAACGGGAAGCTACCACACCTACAATTCCATAGTAAAGCTGCAAGTATAACATGGAAATGCTAAGATTACAGTGAAGGACCTGCCCTCGGGCAGAATTACTATGGAATATATATATATATATATATATATATATATATATATATATATATAATGACGAAATTATGGAAGAGTTGGATGTAGAACCCATTTTCCATCATACACAAAATTACCAGAACTGGAAAGCCCATCTTCAACGAATGCCATCTCACAGAATTCCAAAAAAAAAAAAAAGCTATGTTTCTTTACTGTCCCAAGGCAAAAGATCGCTGGGGCGTCCAAAAATAAACGCTGGATGGATGATATATATATATATATATATATATATACACACACACACATATATATATGTTTGTATGTATGTATGTAGGCTATGTATAAACTAATTCACTGGCTCTATTAAACCCGTAGATTCATGGCCGCGCGGACATAAGCTTTCCTAAGATAACAATTTCCAATCATCTCCTATATAATCTACTTCCCTCAAAACATAATTAATGTTTTCTCCCACCTCATTCTTGGTCTACCAGCTGGGCGCTTTCCCTCAGGTTTTCTTACAAGAAGCTTCCATGTACCTCTTTCAGTCCTTATATTTTCCATTTAATATATATGTCCACCGCTGTGATCTCGAGGCAACGTGCTGCCTTGTCACGCAGCGGGACCGGGTTCGATCCCCGGTCGGGGCAGTTTTTCTGGGTGAGGTTTTTATCGGGGTTTTTCCTCACCTGTAAGACAAATTTCAGGAAACCTTTAAGGCCCAAACGGTCCCCGAAATCATATTGCCATCATCATCCGTATCATTATCATAATCATCCTTCACCGGTGTGGAAAGTAACGGGAAGCTACCACACCTACAATTCCCTAGTAAAGCTGCAAGCATAGCATGAAAATGCTATTACTATGAATACTATGGAATTACTATGGATGGATGGATATATATACATACATACATAGTGCAATAATTTTAGAGTGCATACCAGTTATGAGAAAGAAGCTCCTTATAATCACTGTGTATGAATTTCCTTCCATGTACTAAATCTCTCTCGAGCTTGAAGCATAATTAATTCCCACGCTCTCTACCAAGCTAGCGGCAAGTGATTTATATTTTAAAGTAGTAAGTTTTAGCGGATATTATTATTTTTAACGGATGCAATGCTGTGCCTGCCCACAACCAATCCAAACACCCACACGTGCATATATCCTGGTGATGGAACAAAGGAGCAAACTTGCTTCTAACCGCGTTATGAAAGTAGAGGGGATTAAGACGCTTCCTCTCTCCTGGATGTCTAATAAGTTCCATGCCTTATAACGAGATTTATTTATGAGTCAGATCTATACTTAAGGTGGAAAACTTCCCATTCATTTTAATCCGGTTTCTTATTTATATTCTTGCTCGGAATTCTGACACTTTCTTTTCCTCCTAATTCTTCAGTTACGTAAATTTAATGTAGGTAAATATTAAAATCCACTGTATATATTACTAAAATTACATTTTATTTTAATGGAATGTGAATGTATTTACCGATAAAGAGTGTTACGTTTATAATCAATTGAATTGCTGTTTACTTGATGAAAATCCATAACTTATTTAATTAAATAAAAATAAAACTTAGAGTTTTATGTGATTTTCATATTTATTAAAATATAAATTAGTTACAGTTTTTCGGTACTTTGTACCTTCTTCAGACATGATAACAAATTAATGAATTTTGTTATTATAGTACATAACAACTGTAACAATGCAACAAATTATTTTTTTTATTTTTTTTACAATCCTATTCCAATCCGATTGAGGGTCTTTCCACTTTTCAGCGGTTGCCCTTTTACCAGCCGGCTGCTGGCCCTTCACATCCACATGTGTCAATCACAGAGGTAGATGATCAACAGCCAGTGTAGGGGTGACATGTGGTTAGCATGTCGAGTCCCCCAGCCGTTATAGCTGGTCCCTCAACCTGGAGCCGCTACTTATTGTAGCTATCCAATTGCCTCACGATGCTGGGTGGGCATCGGTCCCATACTGGCCGAATTACCATGAGAAAATTTCTTCCCCCACGGAGACTTGAACCAGCGCAAGTCCCGTAGCTCTGCGCCAAGGCTTCCTACCTTAACCGCTCGGCTACAATCTCTATTACAAATTTAAAAGAGTCGATTCATTCAAATCTAGTTGGGAATTTAACAGCTCATTACTAAAATATAAAATATAATACAAAACAATAAAACTAAAGTAAAAAAGAAAAAAATATATCAGATGTATATAAATTGAAGTGTGGCACATGTGAAAATGTCTATATAGGAAAAACTGGCAGACCTTTTATTTCTCGTATAAAGGAATATATGAGAGCATATAACAGAAATTTAGATAATTCAAAATATGCTAACCACCTACTCCAATATAACCATTGCTTTGATCCAAATTTTTAAAATTTTACATGTTTGTGACAAAGGAAAGAGGTTGGACCTTTTAGAAGTTGCAGAGATAAATAAATTGAAAAGTGGTAATAAGCTGTTAAATTCCCAACTAGAATTGAATGAATCGCCTCTTTTAAATTTGTAATAGAGATTGTAAAAAAATAATTAGTAGCATAGTTACTTACTTAATACTTAATACAGGCTTTCCACTTTACAGCAGTTTGCCCTTGATCCCTGCTTTCCAGAGATCCCTATCTTCCCATTGACCATCTTCCATACCCCTCTTCATCATGGCATCATATATTCCCTCATACCATGCTCTTTTACTTATCCCCCTCTTCCTTTTGCCTGGTACCATCCAATCCAACACCTGTTTAGGCCACTGGTCTTCCGACATCCGTTGTACATGTCCTTACCACTGTAGAGCTCTCTTTGTTATCCTATCGATAACAGATTCTTGTGCATCCATTTCTTGTCTGATATATGTATTTCGAATATGTTGTAGCCTGGATATTCTCATACTTCTCCGTAATCCATCCATTTCTGTCTCCAAGATTCTTTTCTGCACCCTTTCATTTATTGTCCAGCTTTCTGATTCATATGTAAGTATACTTTCTATTATTGCCTGTATAATCTCTTTTTTTTCTGGTCAAATTTCTATTCCATAAAAGACCATTGTTGCATAGTTACAGTTGTTATGTACTATAATAACAAAATTCATTAATTTGTTATCATGTCTGAAGAAGATAAAAAGTACCGAAACAGCTGTAACTAATTTATATTTTAATAAATATGAAAAACACATAAAACTTTAACTTTTATTTTTATTTAATTAAATGACATATATAAATGAGGCAATTAAAAATTATAGATATATTAAATATCTTCTTTTTCTA
Organism: Diploptera punctata; assembly: GCA_030220185.1. NCBI lineage: Eukaryota > Metazoa > Arthropoda > Insecta > Blattodea > Blaberidae > Diploptera > Diploptera punctata. Next base: position 985,928 of record JASPKZ010003051.1, read on the forward strand.
CTTCATGAAATTAGGCCTTTAACCTGTTTTCACATCAAGTGGGATTTAATTAATCTTCCCATCTAGTAAATGGGCTTCCAACATTTCTATGACCTATTGGTCTGTACTTTAATAACAGCTGGGGGATTCTATCTGTAGACATACTTTTAACATGTTCATACCAGTTTTTTCTCATATTGTCAATCCTATTTGTTAAATTAAAAATATTTAAGTATTTTCTAATATCTTAATTTATTTTTCTATCCAAAATTGTCACACCTGCTACTGAACGTAAGAACTTCATTTCTGCAGTTTCTATTTTTCTTCTGTCTGAACGGTTAAGAGTCCAATTTCAACTTGCATGTGTTAAGACAGGCACTGCTATAATTTTGTAAAATTTTAATTGTGTGCTCCTCAAAGTTTTATTTTTCAGTATCCATTTTATAGCGCCACACAGTCTATAAAATTTATTTAATTTAATATGAATATTTTCCTTCTGGCAGTATGATACATTGCGTCCTAAATAATTGAAATGGTTCACCTGTTGTATTGTACTGTTATTAATACTGATTTTACACCTCATATGGTATTTGATTATTTTAGAAGAAACCTCCAAAAATGAAGACAGGACAAAATAAGAAATGAATTCCTTTGGAGAAAAATGAATATCACCACAACTGTTGTTAAGAGGATTGAAAATCAAACGCTTAAATGGTATGACCATGTACAAAGAATGGAAAATGAAAGATGGCCAAAAAATATATACCAACGTTCACCTCCTGGAAGAAATAAACCAAGATGGAAATGGAAAACCTACGTCAGAATCATAATGGATGATAGGGATTTGGAAGAGGAAGATTGGAATGATAGAGATAAATGGAAACTTAAGACGGCAAACCTGTAAGTGGGGGAAAGCCGAGGGAGAAGAAGAATAAATAAAACTTCCACCCTGTATAATGTAATAGGCTTAAGATATTATAGTTCATTCGCCATAACTAATTACGCCAACACAAACAATAATGGAGTTATTATTTTACTTGATAATTACCAGCATTATTTGCTACACCGTATATGATACCAGCATGTCTCTAAATGACGATGCTTTCTGTCTCACAATAGAATTTCAGAATCTGTGATTCTGAGGCCCCAGGCGCTTGAATCACGTGATCACCATTCCCATGCAATCAGTGTAATTAGGCTCATGTTACTGATTCAATTGTGTCCGGTTTCCAAATGATTTCTCCTTTATCTACAGAGAAAGATACAATGGCACAAGCTCTCCAGTAATTTATGTTATATGTTTCATCTCCCTCTGACAAATAATTAATAACGCACATGTTACATTGATCCATTCAAAACATATTTGATACAATAATAATAATAATAATAATAATAATAATAATAATAATAATAATAATAATAATAATAATAATAATAATAATAATAATAATAATTATAATAATAATAATAATAATAATAGTTTTATTTTTTTATATACAGAATTTTAATGTTTACACATCTTTCTGTGCCTAAAGTTTTATTTTTCTTCTCCACTCGTCTCTCTCCATCCAATCCATGTCCTCCAGTCCTAATGCTCTCATTCCAGTTCTTATTTCCTGCATTCACGAGTTTCGAGGTCTTCCTCTCCTCCTTCTTCCAGGTGGACACCTTCCAATGTTTTTCTGGGTAATCTTTCTTCTTGTATTCGTCGTACGTGCCCATATCAATTTAATTGCTTATACCGTATATAATCTACTATTGAATAACCAATATTAATTTTTTATCTTATGAATAATAATAATAATAATAATAATAATAATAATAATAATAATAATAATAATAATAATAATAATAATAGCTGAACTTTAGGTGGACTGTTAAGAGGATTGAAAATCAAACACTTAAATGGTATGGCCATGTACAGAGAATGGAAGATGAAAAATGGCCAAAAAATATATACCAATGGTCACCCCCTGTAAGAAATAAACGTGGCAGACCAAGATGGAAATGCAAAACTTATGTCAGAACTATAATAGATGATAGGAATTTGAAAGAAGGAGATTGGAATGATAGAAATAAATGGAAACTGAGGACGGCAAACCTATAAGTGGGGAAAAGTCGGAGAAGAAGTAGAAGAAGAAGTAGAAAAACTTTAGGTAGACAGCAAGCAAAAAAAAAATATTGGCAACATAGTTGGAGTTTTGGCGAAGGGCATCAAGAAAATCAATAAAGGAGAAAATGAGAGAAATTATGAATTTTAAACATAATATTATAGATGTAATAGAAGAACGAAGACTAAAATGGTATGGACATCTGAAGAGGATGGGAAATAATAGAATCCCAAGAGCTAGATTGTAATGCTGAAGGCAGGAGGAGGATACCCAGGGAACAGTGGTTGAATGAATAAAGAAGAAACATGATCAGCAGAGACCTCCAAGAAGATGCTGAGGATAGAAGTCTATGGCGGAACAAAATACATTTGGGCTGAAGGATAACTACTGTAATATAGAGAAAATTCCTAAACATAAAATAATAATAATAATAATAATAATAATAATAATAATAATAATAATAATAATAATAATACTTACTTACTCACTGGCACTATCGAACCCGAAGGTTCATGGCCGCGCGGACATAAGCTCTCCATACATCCGTATCCTGCGCTAATGCTTTCCAATCATTCCCTGTATAATCTACTTCCCTTAAATCATAGTTAATGTTGTTCTCCCACCTCATTCTTGGCCTACCAACTGGGCGTTTTCCCTCTGGCTTTCCTACAAGAAGCTTCCATGCACGTCTTTCATTCCCCATACGTGCAACATGTCCTGCCCATCGCAGTCTACGAGACTTAACCGTTCTTATTATATCTGGCTTCCTATAAAGACCATGTAGTTCATTGTTATGTAAGTCTTCTCCATTCACCTGTCTGTTCATCTCTCTTTGGTCCAAAAATTTTCCTAAGAACTTTATTCTCAAATACTCGTAATCTCCTTTCCTCCCTTAAAGTAAGAGTCCATGTTTCGCACCCATATAATATAACTGGTAGAATAATAGTTTTAATAATAATAATAATAATAATAATAATAATAATAATAATAATAATTCTTTATTAGGATTTTTTCTGCAATACGATAGTTTTCCTACTATCCATTTTTAATTCTGCTCCTCCATTCATCCCTATTAAACTGCATCATTCACTTAATCCTCCCGACACCATACTCCTATGCACTCCTTGAACCCTCTGTTTTGTTCTGCTCTTTCTTCTGTTGCCCTCCGCTTCATAATATAATACCATCTTAGGTATCCTGTCATCTGACATCCTCCTTACGTCTCTTCTTGAATTTCTAGAAGCCCTCCTACAGATGTCTATCTCTGTCAACAGAAGTGTATATGCTTCTCTCTGCTTTATACTCGTAGCCACATTCAGCGCCATGTAATAGTATACTATAAATAAGTTCTTATAATAACATTATTTTATTTTTATACAGAATTTTAATGTTTACACATCCTTCTATGCTTAAAGTTGTATTTTTCTTCTCCACTCGTCTCTATCCATCCACTCCCTGTCCTCCAGTCCTCTTGTTCCCATTCCAGTTCTTATTTCTTGCATCCACGAGTTTCAAGGCCTTCCTTTCCTTCTTCTTCCAGGTGCACACCAATGTTTTCCATGACAGTATTTCTTATTTTTTTCTAATTTTGAACATCTTGCTGCTCTCCTCAAGAAATCCATTTCCATCGACATAATTTTTGTTCTACGTTTTTGTTGAATTTTTAAACTTCAGCTCCATATATGACAGTAATAATAATAATAATAATAATAATAATAATAATAATAATAATAATAATAATCATCATCATCATCATCCGGTATCACGGCAGCTGCCGCCGTCTTCTGGAAACCAAACACCATTCCTTTCTGTCCATCCATTGATCTTCCTCGAATCCTCTGATATTCATAGCTGCTGGTACCCCTTCTATCGAAGTTTTCTTCGGTCTTCCTCTCTTCCTCCTTTGTATTGGGATCCATTCCATAACAATTTTAGGCAATCTTTGCTCTGGCATTCTTTTGACATGCCATACCAGTGTAATCTTCTGTTTTCTACAATGTCTATTATGTCTGGCTCCTCTTGTACACCCATAATGTCCCTTATTTCTTTATTTCGTATTCTATCCATTCTAGATTTTCCAGCTGATCTTCTTAAAACATCAATTTCTGTGCTTAAAATTATTTTCATTTCCCTGGTAGGAACTTGCCAGACTTCAGCACCGTATGTTCAAGATAATAATAATAATATCAATAATAATAATAATAATAATAATAATAATAATAATAATTTTAGCTATTCTACGCTATTAGTTGTGTGGTGGGCGAACTTTGGTATCAGATTTTATTTTAAAAAAATAATGATAATAAATCCACTTAATAGTCATATAACAAAATTGAAGTCAGGGGTAGAATCATGAGGCTAAAAGTCATTCAACCATTTGTAGTTAGTAATTGGTGTTGTCCCAATAGTCTTTGTTACATTACGGAAATATGAACAAATTAAATTGCAAAATGCAGCTCCATCATTTTTTATTTCCAATTGTTGTTCGTTGAATGGGAAGTCATATCATATATTTTCCAATTAATACGAGGGCACTCTGTGTATTTTAATGTGCTTCTCGTACTTTTATTGGTTTATCCGTACCCTTCCCATCTAAATAACTCATACTTGACTCCCTAACCAACTAATAAATAGCACCATCGTTTTAAATTTACAAAATAACACCATTTTCTCTAAATTTTTGTATCAATGAGGAATAAAGAGAGAGGCGAATTGATAAGGCTGCACACCTACAGCCCTTCAAGCTTTTGAATACTTCGAAGCCCCATTTACAATTGCAGATTCAGTTTATGATTCAACCTTTTTTATAGCTACAGGCTTCCATGGACTTCATGTAATTATTGGAACTACTTTTCTACTAACACTAAGCTACATGATGTTTATCAAAAACCAGATATAATAAGAACAGTTAAGGATGAAAAAATCCAAGGGACGAGTCCTCCGGGGGATACTTTAAGCCGTAGTTCCCGAGTCTGACAAATTTCAAGCTCCTAAAAGAACCACAAGCATGAATAACAGGCCTCTGTGCAAAATTTACCGAACGTTCCCAATCTAGTAATACCTAATACCTTCCTAGATGTCACTGTGAGGCGAAACGCTGACCCGGGCCACTCAATGACTTCTATACGAAAATAAGTAACTAAATTAGTATGGTTGAATTTCTCTCCTGTAGGGGGAGAACGCCTAAGTCTCACTGAGTGACATACCACTACTATTTCTTAACTTCTCCTTTATACAAAAAAGGAATGTGATCCCACTACAGGCCTCAGGAGGCCCTAGGGGTAGTAGGAGCTTCCACTTTTTCTGGACAATCGGCACTTGATATCAGCTAGGTAGTCAGCTCTGCGTGACGGCCGCCTTTACCCCCAGAACAAGTGTTTGGTACTTATTTTCGTTAGAAGCTGAGTCGATCCCAGGGCCATAGTGCTGCCAGAAGGTTTGGGCCAGTTTAAAAATCCTGATCCCACCGGGACTCGAACCCTCGACCTTCCGGCTTGTAGTGCAGTGGCTTAACCACTACGCTACGGCTTATCTTCCTCTTCTCTTTGTTTCTTCTTGACGTGTTCCATCCAGAATTATGAGTCCCTCCATTTATTTTTTTGGTCTTCCAAATGCCGGACATTGGCATCTTTTAAAAGAAATCTAAATTTATATTTGCTCTAACCTCGACTTCTTCATTACCAAGTGTAAGGTACACATATTAATTGGTGTTTCTCGTATAATTTATCAAATTTATACTATTATTATTATTATTATTATCATTATTATATTATCATTATATTATTATTATTATTATCGTATAAAATGTTTCTATATGAAATTTACATTGCTACATTTAAAATATCTTTAGTTGTCCATAATTTATATAGTGTATATCTATATTTGTCAAATATTTATTTGTATTTGTGCTGGTTGAGTGGAAGAGAAGGCCTTATGGCCTTAACTCTGCCAGAATAAATAAAACATTATCATTATTATTATTATTATTATTATTATTATTATTATTATTATTATTATTAAGTGTCCTTCCCCCAGCCTCTGGTAACTTAACTCTTACTATGCGTACAATTCTATCTGGTGTCATGTGGGATACATGTTGGTTCCATTCAAAATGTATTTGTTCCAATCATTCACCTTTGCCTCAATATTCAGTTGCCTTATTATTTCTAATTTGATCTTTTTCGTCTTCTTCTTCATCACGGTTTAGGCTTATTTACTAGCCTGTTCCGGCTCCAAATTGCTGCTGTTTCCATCTTTTCTTTGGTGTTTCCAAACGTCTCCCTCGTGGTCAATAGCTGTATGCTGCTTTTGGTATTCTATTCTCTGTCATCCTTGCCAAGTTTCTTTCTAGTTTGTTCTGTATTTCACTATTGTTGTGTTTAATTCCTCTACTTTTAGTTGTTGTCTTATTTCTGTGTTATGTTTTTTGTCTGTTCTTTGATATCCTGCTATTGGTTTGAGGAATTTCATTTCAGCAGCTTGTATTCTGGCAGATTGTTGTGTTGTCACTGTCACTTGTCACTAATTTGATTTTTCCTTAATTTATTTACAATCTTCCTTGCAATATTAATTTCATTTGTTTCTAAAGTTTGTTTTGTTTTAACAATATCTGCTCTTGTTTCGGTGGCATAGGTCACTGCTTTGTATATTCTTCTTTTAGTAACTTTATTTATGTACGTATTTTTCCACATTATATCATTCATACACCCAGCCACTTAGACTTATCTATTCTAATATCCTCCATTTTCTGCCACAAATACGCATAATTACGTGTAATATCAATATAATAATGTAATTTTCATTATAAGTTTTGTTTCAAGTTGTTCTGCAGTTTTATACCATTGAATTTTCCATTAATGATATTTAACTACCTAAAGTTAGTTGTAATTCTAGTAATGGCTCCATTTCTAGCTTCCCATTAATGTAAGAGACGCCCATCATTATCTATATACAACTTATCCCATAGCTCATTAAATATCACAAAGTTTTTAGTGTATAAACTTGAGAAAGAACGCAATTTAGGCGTAATTACAATTTTCAGACTTGCTGGATTGAATGAAAGCATAGATGTAAAGTTACCAGATAAGATGAACCGTATAAATGTACATAAAGCTCACTTTTACATCAAACATTATCATTCATACTGCTGCACGCATTTAAATTCCCTACGCACTTTTATCATGTTCTGTATTCAGCAAATTAATCAAATGAAAAAAACAGATAACGTTACATATTTAACACGTGCAAATATTTTCAAAACTTTTTTAATTCAGTTCATAAAGAACAAACCAATTATCACGTTCGCGTCTAAATTTAGATTTACAGGTTCGATTCTCGTCAAGTTCAATGGAATGTTTCGTGGGTGAAGAATTCAAAGGCACTGACTTGAAAGATGAAGTTAAAAGCCGTCTATCGCATATCAGAGAATTATTTGACACCTTTAAAAACTTTCGGATATAGAAAACGTATCAGAAAATTCCTTGGTGTAAGAAATCCTTCGAGTCGTGAGTCGTTGGATGACAAGCAAAGGTATTTCCTCTTTTCCTTGACTAAAATTTAAAGCTATTTTTGATAAATTTAGACACATTTTCGATACCACATCACAGGACATCTACCTGAGCCTGTACTCTGAACATTTCACAATATCTATGACCAGAGCATGGAACTAACTTTCCAGTCATGTCAGAGACTGTCAATCACCATTTAAATCCAAGTTAATTTATATTTTAAGTTCCATGATAATGAAAATACTACCTGCATAACAACTATATTAAACGTTTTGCATATACATATTCATCAAGGAAGCGTTTTTTTTTTTTCACTTTATTCTATGTTTTCTTCATCTTCTTCTTCTACTTCAGGAAATTAGGCCTTTTGACATGTTTTCACATCAAGTGGGATTTAATGAATCTTCTCATCTAGTAAATGGGCGTCCAACACTTCTATATCCTATTGATTTGCACTTTAATAACACCTGAGGGATTCTATCTGTAGCCATTCTTACAATTAGTTCATACCAGTTGTTTCTCATATTGTCTTTTCTATTTGTTAAATTAAAAATGTGCAATAAGAACAAAAATAGTGATAAATAATGTAATTATAGACCAAGTTCAGAATTTTAATTATTTGAGATGTCATTTAGGTAATGACAGAAATTTAGATAAATACACTAAAATACGATTCAATTATCTATGTGGCACAATTAAACGTACTTTATTGAATAAAACTAGAAAAGAAACTATTTTAAAATTTTACAAAGTATTGGCAGTTCCATCTCTTATCTATGGATGTGAAACCTGGACATTAACAAAGGCAGATATTAAACAAATAGAGGTTGCAGAAATGAACATTTTGAGAGCAATAGTAGGATACCAAATGACCGATAAAAAGAAAAACAAAGATATAAGAACAGAACTTAATATATTTAATCTCTGTGAAAGAATAAAATACTATAAAAATGCTTACCTTCAGCACGTATTACGAATGAATGAACAGCGCATACCAAGAAGAATGTATAATTATAAACCAAAAGGGAGAAGATTGTTGGGAAGACCATTGAAGAGATGGAAGGACCAATTCGACCTATAATGAGATCGGAACAGGCCATTGGGCTTAATCCTTGTTGATAATGATGAAAAATATTTAAGTATTTTCTAATATCTTCATTTCTATAATATTAATAGATTCCGGGCTATATGGCCGCGGTTTATAACTGATGTTTTTTCCTGACTTTTTCCTTCAACTGCGGAGGGCATCTTCAGTGGCGAGTAATTCTAGGTGGTGTTCCCTTGTCGTAGACTCAACAGTGAATTTCTTCATTTCTTCTTTTGTTTTTCTGCCCAAAATTGTCACACCTGCTACTGAACGTAAGAACTTCATTTCTGCAGTTTCTATTTTTCTTCTGTCTGAACGGTTAAGAGTCAAATTTTCATTTGTATTTGTTAAGGCAGGCACTGCCATAATTCCTATAAAATTTCAGTTGTGTACTCTAAAAGTTTTATTTCTCAGTGTGTTCTGTTAGTGTTAATGCTATACTACATTCGCTTGTGCACTGTTTAGTGTATACTGTACTTTAAATATTATTTTAAAATTTTAATGAGTATAAACCCAGTTAGGTAGACCACGATTCAGAGAAAGAACACCACAAGACTATCTTCTTGTGATGTTGGACGGTCCTTCTCCCGATACTGCACCGAAAGTGCAGATAATATATGAAATATTGGTTTGTGATGGAAAACATGGCCCTCCATGGTATCTTTACCTTGTCGTGGTGGAGTGGCTTGTGTGCTTAAATGATCCTGAGAGCTATGCCGGCGGTAGCATTGCTGCCGATAGGGTTACCCATGCCGGACTGGTCGAAGGTGATAAGCCAGACGAAATAAGTACCTTGGTCGAAAGAGTGACGATCTTTCACCGTAAAAATACAACCGTCAAGAAATGCGGACATGGGTTCTACTGGGGTAAAATTTTCCGGAGGTCAAATAGTCCCCCATTCGGTTCTCCGGGCGGGGACTACTTCAGGGAACCCATGCCAAAGGCTCAAACACAGGGACATGTTCCTAGGAACATGGAATGTTAGGACTTTATACAATAGCGGGGCACTAGAGATATTAATGCGGGAATTGGATAAATCGCCCTTGGATATAGTCGCTTTACAGGAAGTTAGGTGGCCAGGAGAAGGTAGTCAGGAATCAGGAAGCTTTGCATTATACTATGGGGGTGCAGAAAGACCTGCATTTGGAACGGGTTTTTTAGTCAGAAGGAGGATCCTATCCGCTATCCGAGATATTAAGTTTGTTAGTGATAGGATATCATACATAATTCTAAAGGGTAAACGACATGATTTTATAATTGTAAATGTACATGCCCCCACAGAAGATAAAGATGACAAGATCAAGGATGAGTTCTATGACGAATTAGAATGCTTATTTGATAGCCTTTCACGATATCATATGAAAATTGTCTTAGGAGATTTTAATGCAAAAGTGGGGCGGGAAGATATATTCAAACCAACAATAGGCAAATTCAGTCTTCATGAAGATAGTAACGACAACGGGGTTAGATTAGTCACATTTGCCACATCAAAGAATCTCATTGTTAAGAGCACAACATTTCAGCATAAGGATATTCATAAATACACTTGGACGTCCCCAGATGGAGAAACTCGGAACCAGATAGATCATGTATTAGTGGATAAACGCTGGCACAGTAGCATCATCGATGTTAAATCAGTTAGAGGGACAGACTGCAATTCGGATCATCATCTGGTCAGAGTGAAAATCAGACAACGGCTATCGCTTATGAGAGGAACAAACGCTAAAGATGATTCTGTAAAATATGAATTAAAAAACTTGAAAAATGATGAAATGCGGCAAGAATACCAAATCAAAATTGCTAATAGATTTGAAGTACTGGAATCTTCAGATGACAATGTGGCAAACGAAGAAGAAACTGATATAAATAAAGAATGGGAGGCTATAAGAGATACTATTAAATTGTCAGCATCAGAAAGCATTGGTTGTTTAAAAAAGAGGCAAAACAAGAAATGGTTTGATGAGGAATGTGCCGACATCGTAAAGAAAAGAAAGCTAGCAAAAATGAAATGGTTACACCAGCCAAATGAGGTAAATTTAGAGCAATTGGGTAGTGTTAGACGGGAAACCACCAAGTTACTAAAGAGTAAGAAGAGGGAATATTTGAGAGAGAAGATTAATGATCTTGAAATGAATGCAAAAAATAGGAACATTAGAGAATTATATCAGGGAATTAGTATAGAGAAGAAAGGGTTTCAGGCTAGAACAAACATAATTCGGAATGAAAATGGGGATATGATTGCAGATTCCAAGAGTATATTAAATAGATGGAAAAGTTATTTTAATCAGCTATTAAATGTACATACAGAACAGGACATTGAGGAGGATAAGTTACAGACAGCAGAAATGCTAGTCGCAGAGCCAAGTGCATTAGAGGTTGAAATGGCAATTGAAAAATTGAAGATGTATAAAGCATCAGGTTCAGATGAGATCCCAGCAGAACTGATAAAATCAGGGGGAGGAAAATTGATGGACAAGATACGCTGGTTGCTTACTATGATTTGGGAAAAAGAAGCTCTTCCAGATGAATGGAAGGAATCAATTATCGTACCAATTTATAAGAAAGGAGATAAAACTGATTGCAACAACTATAGGGGCATCTCATTACTTTCAACTTCGTACAAAATTCTAACAAATATATTAGTAAGCAGACTTACTCCCTATATTGATGACATTCTAGGAGATCATCAATGTGCATTTAGAAGAAACAGGTCTACAACAGATCAGATTTTTAGTATAAGACAGATTTTAGAAAAGAAATGGGAATATAATGGTACTGTACATCAACTATATGTAGACTTCAAAAAAGCATATGATTCAATTAAGAGGGAGAAGTTATATAGTATCCTGCTGGAGTTCGGAATTCCTAAAAAGTTAGTTAGACTTATACGAATGTGTCTAAATGGCTCAACGAGTAGGGTGCGTGTAGGCAAACAGTTTTCAGACACTTTTGAAATCCAGAATGGGTTGAAGCAAGGAGATGCACTATCTCCTCTACTATTTAATTTTGTACTAGAGCATGCCATTAAATCTTTAGAGAATGAGGAAGGCCTACAACTGAATGGTATTAATAAGCTGTTAGTTTATGCTGATGATGTAGTACTACTGGCCGATAGCGAGGAGATACTAAAGGCCAACACGCACACACTATTGAGTAACACTAAGAAATTAGGACTGGAAGTAAATATCAGTAAAACTAAATATATGGTCACACGTAGAAATACATTATAATAATGGAAATGGACAGCTAATGACAAATGAGGGAAATTTTGAGGAATTGGCTGAATTCAAATACCTAGGAACAATAATCACAAATAGGAATGAGATGCACAAAGAAATTAAACATAGGCTCAATTCTGGAAATGCATGCTATTATGCATTGCAGAGACTTTTGATGTCCCAACTCCTTTCAAAAAATGTTAAGCTGAAAATATATAAAACTATTATTCTACCAGTTATATTATATGGGTGCGAAACATGGACTCTTACTTTAAGGGAGGAAAGGAGATTACGAGTATTTGAGAATAAAGTTCTTAGGAAAATTTTTGGACCAAAGAGAGATGAACAGACAGGTGAATGGAGAAGACTACATAACAATGAACTACATGGTCTTTATAGGAAGCCAGATATAATAAGAACAGTTAAGTCCCGTAGACTGCGATGGGCAGGACATGTTTCGCGTATGGGGAATGAAAGACGTGCATGGAAACTTCTTGTAGGAAAGCCAGAAGGAAAAACGCCCAGTTGGTAGACCAAGAATGAGGTGGGAGAACAACATTAACTATGATTTGAGGGAAGTAGATTATACAGGGAATGATTGGAAAGCATTAGCTCAGGATAGGGATGTATGGAGAGCTTATGTCCGTGCGGCCATGAACCTACGGGTTCGATAGTGCCAGTGAGTAAGTAAGTAAGTAAGTAAGATGGAAAACATGGAGAGAGTTTTAACTGTTAACTTCAACAGCGAGTTTTTTCAACCCTCCACTGACTCAACAAGACTGGTGAGTGATTTTTTATAACAAATATTTAATCTTGTTACAGAGGTATAACAGTAACAAGTACTATGCGTAGACTCTATGGACGTATACTGAAATATTATTTGGAAAAACCTATAGTGATATGGAATTAGAGGAACAGTCAGGATTTAGAGCAGGTCGGTCCACAACCGACAATTTATTTTGTATTACTCAGGTAATAGAAAAGAAAATGCAATATGGACAACCTCTGCACCTACTATTTGTAGATCTTCAGAAAGTATACGACAATGTCCCTATAGAGAAACTATGGATTGCTTTAAGACGTATGGGAATTAAGATTATAATAATTAAAGCTATACAAAATGTATATGGCAATTGCATATCTAAAATTAAAATTGGCAGTAAATTGTCACATGGTTTTACGATAAATAAAGGTATTCGTCAAGCTTGTTGTCTATCACCGACTCTGTTTAAAATATATCTACATGAAATATTAAATAATTGGAGAAGAAAATGTTCTAGCAAGGGAATTCCTATTTCAAACAACAAAACTTTATACAACTTACATTTTGCGGATGATCAATTGTTAATTGCACAAGATTATGAAGATTTAGAACATGACTAGAAAATTAATAGAAGAATATGAAACATGGGGATTAATTTTGAAAATGAAGAAAACAAAATATTTATCAATTGGTGAACTAAAACATAATTTAATTTTGGAGACTGGAGAAACAATAAAATCTTGTACTGAGATCACATATTTAGGAATTAAAATAAATAAAAATGGAAGTTATGAAGAGGAAATAACAAATAGAAATGATAAAAGAAAATTTTCAATTGCTTGCCTCAATGGAATATTGTGGGATAAAAATATAAGTAATAAAAATAAAATTATATATATATATATATATCATACAATTGTTAAAAGCATCATTACTTATGGAGCAGAGCTTTGGCCATTAACAACAAAAACAAATAAGTATATTTTGGCAACGGAAATGGATTTTATACGAAGGTCAACTAGAATCTCAAGAAGATAAAAAAGTAGGAACTCAGTTATAAGGGAGAAAGTGAAGATTGAAGACACTATTCTAGATTACATTAAAACTCAGCAATTAAGATGGTACGGACATGTCCAGCGAATGGAAGAGGATCGGCTACCAAAACCTGTTTCGGAATGGAAACCTTAGGAAGACAAGGCAGAGGAATACCTAAAACCTCATGGAGTCAAGGAATATATTTATACATGAAGGAGAAACATATACAACCAGGAGATTGGATGGGCCGACAAAATTGGCTATTGGGTATCGGACGGTATCAAAGACATTGATCTATCTATATTTGATCTTGTCATATTGAAACAAACACTTTTTGTATTTTTATAGATATTTTCCATTTTTATTGCATAAATAAAATTTATAGTTTTTAGTACATAAAAGTTCACTCTCTATTAATAGTATTTTACTTTAATTTACAATTTTTAAATAATGGGAAGATAGAAATTAAATACATACTCTGTATATTAAACAATATCTGGTTATGTAGGCACTTCAAAATTTTGAGCGACTTTTTAATAAAATTAATGTAACTGAAAATATAGTGGCAAAAATATTTATATAGCAACATAAAAAAAGGTTTGCAAGTGAAACAAAAGAATGGTCACATTAAACGTAAAACGCTCAAGTAATTTTACGACAGTGAGGGACGAAATATATGAAGTTTTATTAATCACGCGTCTCTGACATGACCATAACTCCGCATTTAAATAATAAAATAAACACAATTAAATTAAAAAAAAACCCCTACTTTCACAAAATAAAACATATTATTTACTTTACTCCCCCCCAACGAAAAAAAAAGTAATGTATCACTCCGTAGAGTATATAGATACTACAGATGACCCCTTCTCTCCCACCGACTAGCTGTACGAGCCAAATTTATAATAAATACATTAGGTAATTAATATAAAATGTGGATAGTAACACATTAAATTAATTAATTAATTAATTAATTAATTCAAGATTCGCCAATAATTATATTATTTACCTTTATATTATTTTGGCGTAAATTAACATACCAGATGTTGTTTAAAATCTCAATTAACACTTTATTTATTTCTATAAATTAACAGTAAACTTTTAATCAGAATTTTCATTCACAATTAATTTTCTTTCAATATTTATCTGAGTCACATCACAGTTATTTCGCTGTCACTGATGAAACAGTTCACACTGTTTTTTGTACACTTAACTTCTCGCCATCCAACGCAAGACTAACTGGTGTCTGAACTCGTCTCAAATATAGAGGCGACTAGGAACTTTTTATATGAGGTTGAGACACTTCCAAATACGGAAGTTTCTAGTCACCGATCTTTCCCGAAAGGGAAGGGAGATATTGGTAGAGACGTCTGAAATCACAGCCCAGACACGTCGCCGGTTAGCGCGGGCCTTTTGACTCGCGATTGGCGACTCGCAAATCTATTCTAAGCAATGCGAGACCAGCATTATCGCCTTGCCCGCGTAATTTAAATGTTGCTATACGACGTGTAACATCCCACGTGGGGCACAAGTGCCCTCTAGCGGGAAATTCTTAACCAAGTTAATTTAATTACGCTTTTACCTACAAATGGCAAGGAGTGGCATGTGGTTAGCCTCAACGAGACATCTAGCAGACAATTAAGGTATTATTTGGATGAATGAAGGCCGGTTTTATTTTGCAATTTTGTCAATTTCCACTACATAATGTACGTCTATGTGTGACCATATATGTAGTTTTATTGAAATTTACTTCCAGACCCAATTTATTAGTATTATTCAATATAATATGCGTGTTGGACCCCAGTATCTCCTCGGTATCGTCTAATAATACTACATCATCAGTATAAACTGACCGTGAGAAGAGATACATTTTATGTATGTACAGATATTCAAAGATTACATAAATTTATCTGCCTAAAGTTTTATTTTCCTTCTCCACTCGTCCCTATCCATTCACTTTATGTCCTCCAGTCCTCTTGTTCTCATTCCAGTTATTATTTCTTCCATCCATTAGTTTCGAGGACTTCGTTTCTTTCTTCTTCCAGGTGGACACCATTACAATTTTTTTTGTGGGGTAACCTTTCATCTTGCATTCGTCGTACATGCCCATACCAATTCAATTGCTTATGTATTACATCATCTACTATTAAATATTTGATATTAATTTTTCTCATATGACTTTTTTTTTCTAATTTTGAACATCCTTTTCCTCACGAAATCCATTTCTATCAACATAAGTTTTTGTTATAAGTTTTTGTTGAATTTCCATACTTCAGCTCTACTTGTGATAGTATGTCTTACTATTGAATTATATATTTGAACTTATTTTTCCTGGTTATATTTCTGTTCTACAGGACACATTTATCATTGCTGTTATTTTTTACTTTTATTTATTCTATTCGTAATGTCACTTTCTTGCCTATCTTCTTTATCTCCTTTTATCCCCAAATACTCAAATTCTTCACATCCTCTAACATACCCCTTCTGATCTTCTAATATTAAATCTTCGATTTCTGTTCCACAACCCATAGAATTATTTTTCTTCTGAATTGATTGTTCAAACAGCAAAATTATCAGTTTTAGTCCAATAATTTTCTGACAATAAACTACAATATCTTCATATTTCATGCGCCAATATTACGATCTATCGCTCATCAGCAAAATAACCCGTATATGAGGCCCTATATAATATCTGTTGATTCTTCTCCAATTGGTACTCCCATTCCTAAACATTTTCTGCTCTAGTTTCACAGTGTTATTGAATTATATGTGTATATCTGGAGGATGTTATGCATAAAAATGATATTTTTATGTCATCTGTTGCACTGGCTCATGAAGTAAGTGTGCATACAATTTTAGCGTCAAATCTTTAAATATAGCCTCATTATTAAAGAAAAATGTAAAGCCTATCAGAGATTCTCTTTTGCAACAAACAGTCATGAAACTAGATCTTCGTAAATGCTAATCTAAATGATGTAAGAAGCAGCTGAGAGCTAAATGTTCCCTTTCTTAGATCGTTGATGCATAATAATTGTCAAACAAGGAAAATATATTGCAATATCTAGTATTGTTAGTTTGGCGCTATAGTAATAATATAATAATAATAATAATAATAATAATAATAATAACAACAACAGCTTTATTTTACCTGGCAGAGTTAAGGCCTTAAGGCCATGTCTACAATCAACCAGGTTACAAAATTACAAAAATATTTTTACATCTAATTACAATAAAAATAAATATTTCATAGTATGTCTACAATATAATTATTATTTACAAATATTTTGATTTGATCAGATTTAACGAATGAAATACAAAAGTAGATTATTATTATTGTTGTTATTATTATTATCATTATTATTATGGACAGCTAATGACAAATGAGGGAAATTTTGAGGAATTGGCTGAATTCAAATACCTAGGAACAATAATCACAAATAGGAATGAGATGCACAAAGAAATTAAACATGGCTCAATTCTGGAAATGCATGCTATTATGCA
Source organism: Diploptera punctata (assembly GCA_030220185.1). Classification (NCBI taxonomy): domain Eukaryota; kingdom Metazoa; phylum Arthropoda; class Insecta; order Blattodea; family Blaberidae; genus Diploptera; species Diploptera punctata. Next base: position 1,003,129 of record JASPKZ010003051.1, read on the forward strand.
TTGCAGAGACTTTTGATGTCCCAACTCCTTTCAAAAAACGTTAAGCTGAAAATATATAAGACTATTATTCTACCAGTTATATTATATGGGTGCGAAACATGGACTCTTACTTTAAGGGAGGAAAGGAGAGTACGAGTATTTGAGACATAAAGTTCTTAGAAGAAAATTTTTGGACCAAATAGAGATGAATAGACAGCGGTGAATGGAGAAGACTACATAACAATGAACCACATGGTCTTTATAGGAAGAAGCCAGATATAATAAAGCACAGTTAGAAATCCCGTAGACCTGCGATGGGGCAGGAACATGTTGCACACTATGGGGACTGAAATTAAGACTGCATAGGAACTCTTCTTGTAGGAAAGCCAGAAGGAAACACACCCAGTTGGTAGACCCAGAATGAAGGTGAGGAGAACAACATTAACTATGATTTGAGGATAAGTAAATTATATACAGGGAATGATTGGAAAGCAGTAGCTCAGGATAGGGATGTATGGAGAGCTTATGTCCGTGCGGCCATGCACACCTTCGGGTTCGATAGTGCCAGTGAGTAAGTAAGTAAGTAAGTATTATTATTTTATTATACATTATTATTATTATTAATATTATCGTAAGTATTTAATTCTTGTCTATTATCGTATAAAATTTTTGTTTGTATACATGAAATTTACAAATTGTCTACATTTAAATGTTTTCTTATAACAAAAACTGTTTGATAACTAGTAATGATATCTATCTATATTTGGTAAATCTTTTAGTTTGTATTTGTGCTGGTTGAGTGGAAGAGAAGGGCTTATGGCCTTAACTCTGCCAGAATAAATAAAACGTTATTATTATTATTATTATTATTATTATTATTATTATCATTATTATTATTATTATCATTATTATAAGATAGAAAAATGAGAAAAAATAGTGAAGATTGACTTACACTTTAAACATATTTTTCTCGAAATTTACATAATGGTGCATACCCGGCATATGCATAACGCTGTCCATTTGTAGCTTATTACACATAGGTGTTAATTAAAAATCACGTTTGGAAGCACTTGCTAAGTTTTACTAAAGGAAGTGAAAGACAGTATAGTGAAGTATTTCATTCCGTGAAGTTGAGATACGTAGTTAATTGTGTCTCACTGCGAGTAATTATAGCTATCGCCCTCCAACTTTAAAGCTGTCGTGCAATTTGTTCTTATATATAAGAGTTTTCCTGCATTTTATGACCCACTTCAAGAAGTTGGAGGTCCTCTCATTACAGCCGCTTATATTACACATTAGTTTGGAGATGTAGGCAGCCTGCGCTGCATTTACTGTGAAAAATAACATGCTATCATTCTACTCGTGTTCTACAAAGATGAACGCAAACATACTTACACTAAATTGGCTCTCTCTTTAATTTAAACTAAGTTAAATTTCAACCAAATTATGTTTTATATATAGGCATACAGAGTGGAAGTAATGTAAGTGCGCAGATTTTAAGTAAGTATTCATTGGATGGATACAAAAAAATAAAGGTTTCAGTACATTTTGGTGTCAAAAATTATTTTCTTTAAGAACAATAGTTTCCCCTAAACTTTAAATACCGCCTAACTCGATAAATATTTACCATACTCCTCAAAAAAAAATCACAGAGGTAGACGAACATAAGCCAGTGTAGGGGTGACATATGGTCAACATATCAGGTCCCCCAGCCGTTATAGCTGGTCTTCTCAACCTGGAGTCGCTACTTATTGTAGCTACCCAAATGCCTCACGATGCTGGGTGGGCACCGGTCCCATACTGGCCGAAACTCCATGAGAAAAATTTCTTCCCCTTGCGGACTCGAACCACCGCAAGTCCCATAGCTCTGCGCCAAGGCTTCTTGCTTAAACCACTCAGCTACGGCGCGGGACTATTTGCCACACAAGTCTAATATTAACTTACTTACTTACTCACTGGCACTATCGAACCCGAAGGTTCATGGCCGCGCGGACATAAGCTCTCCATACATCCCTATCCTGAGCTAATGCTTTCCAATCATTCCCTGTATAATCTACTTCCCTCAAATCATACTTAATTTTGTTCTCCCACCTCATTCTTGGCCTACCAACTGGGCGTTTTCCCTCTGGCTTTCCTACAAGAAGCTTCCATGCACGTCTTTCATTCCCCATACGCGCAACATGTCCTGCCCATCGCAGTCTACGAGACTTAACTGTTCTTATTATATCTGGCTTCCTATAAAGACCATGTAGTTCATTGTTATGTAGTCTTCTCCATTCACCTGTCTGTTCATCTCTCTTTGGTCCAAAAATTTTCCTAAGAACTTTATTCTCAAATACTTGTAATCTCCTTTCCTCCCTTAAAGTAAGAGTCCATGTTTCGCACCCATATAATAGAACTGGTAGAATAATAGTTTTATATATTTTCAGCTTAACGTTTTTTGAAAGGAGTTGGGACATCAAAAGTCTCTGCAATGCATAATAGCACGCATTTCCAGAATTCTTACTTAGACTATTTAACTCAGACCCCAAATGGGAGTCGATGACCATTATCACGATTCAATTTATTTTGTTTTACAACCAATGACATTCGTATTTCACTCATTTTTTTCGAATTATCTTTATCACCTCCTGCTTTTGTGATAAAGAAAGCTCCTCATTTTTAATATTCTGAACAGGCCAGAGCATTATTTTCCAGTGACTGTCTCTCTAACAAATACAGTAAATATAGCAAATAATGAACAGATTCCTTGAAACTACACATTTGATAATTGTGCGTTCAATAGTTGTGTTTTTAAATAATTATTTTTCTGAGTTGTTTAATAAAAAAAGTTAATTAATAATCTATAATGTTGGTTATAATACACAGTTTGATGTGTTTCATTATTTCTACCCATTCTTACAATATTGCGATTCCATATGACAATAAATAATATGTTCAGTGGATAAACAAATGAAACATAACCACACATTTCTGATTTGTTTTCAAACATCGCCGTTTACATTAAATATGTAAAATACCTGTAATTATATTTAAATAATGATTTTTGAGTAAACAGCTTAACTTTATTCGTTAAATAGTCCTAACAAATGCCACTCTTGATTTCCAAATCATCTAGATAAATTCAGTCGTCACTTCGTGAACCGTGAATTTAGCGATAATTTGGAAATCGCTCGTGGCTTTACTTATTACAATATAACTCATGCCCCAAATTGGAGTCAATGGCCAAGCACATTTCAATGATTTTTTATTTACAACCAATCACAGTCGTGTTTCGCCTAAAATTTACCAACTAAAGTTTATCATAATAAAGAAAGCACCTCCTTTTTAACCTGAATAGGTCATAACATTATTTTGCAGTGACTGACCCACCAAGAAATACGGCTACCAGATTGTAGGGGCCTATATATACTGCATGAATGTCAGCAGAAAGCGCATGCGATATATAATATAAAAACATTTGTAACAATTGATTATACCACCAAAAAAACACTGTTTGCACTTTCTTAAACGATTTATTTTCCAGGAACTGACGTTACAGAAAAAAATAATTGACATATTTACATCATAGGACATCAAATTAATTAATACCTATAACGCTGGTTATAAATTTCTCCAGTAGGGTGCAGTCTTACAATAATGCGATCCTTTGGCAATAAATAATATGATCTGGTTGCAGTGATAAACAAAATAAGCAAATGAAGCGTACCAATCGTTTCTCATTTGTTTTCAAACATCGCCGTTTACATTAAATATATAAATATTTTAAAATAACTATATTTAAATAATGATTTGTGAGTCTTCTTCTTCTTCACTTCCTGGTTTAGGCAAGAGTTGCCTGTTCCGTCTTCACTAATAGATCTAAGACTATCTCTTCTGAGGACGTCCGACGTATGATAATAATTATCTAAATAGATATTAAAGGCGAAGAACACGAATTATTTTTCCTTTGCTGTTTTACAATGAAATTGATAGTTTTCATGTAAATGATCGTTAACTCTTTCTTTAAGGCCCGAACGGTCCCGGAATATCAACAGGCCACTATTATCATATTCGCCATGTTTAGTATGAATGTGTGTGTTTTGTCTTTAATGTTGTGTTGTGTTGTGTTGGAGGTGGCCTTGACATTGAGCCGAGCACTCATTCGGGGAGGTCCACAATGCCCTTGAATTAAAAAAAAGTATCTGTGTGGTCCATTGTTTAAAATCCCTCTTCGGAAAGATCTTGCCACTCTGAGGTCCGGGTGGCGTGTAAAAAGTGCCTGTAAGGTCAGGAATTAAATTGAGTTAATGGAATGGAATTGACAATTAACTAAATATCAACTAATTAAATAAATAACTTAAATTCACGAAATAGCGTAACTAGATTTGTTCCACGAAATCAGTCTAAATGGTCGTTTCCGTTCGTCGTAATAAATTACTTAGAATCCCTTAGAGAACTCGAGGTGCAGCGGAATTGAGGCCCACGTATATTGGGGTTTCTCATTACATTAACACAGTATAATGTAATGGTCTGTTTGCATCTACAATGATATGACTTGAAACCTCATAAGCATCAGGTGTCTCAAGCATCCCTTTATTACAGCATTGTTTAAAATAATATATTCTAGTGGTCGGCCAGCAGTCGATATTCGACCACAATTTAATTACTTTTAAGTTCGTCACAAATACGTCTTTATGCATTAATGTTTTATTTATTTTAAAAATACAAACGATAGGAAATGTGTGGTATAGCTTGGCTAAGCCATATTTCAAAAACAATAACGCGTCATTTGACATTTGTATACTATTTATACTATTTAAATTTGCATTTGGCCTATTATGATATATCCCTTCTTCTCAGTCCAATCCGTCAATATTCTATGTCGAGGCATATTGGAAATAGGTGCGAATATGTAATTATAAAAAATATATGTAATGAAATTACTGAAACAAAGATTGGACAGGGTTTAATTTAAATAATAAAATGTCCACACGTTTAAATCTCTAATAATAAACCACTAATAATAAATACGCGAGAGTAAGTCAATTCAAATTTCTGCTGCACGATTTTCTTTTTACAATGCACTTTCTGTATGAACGCAAACATATGAATGACTAATACACAAATTCCTTAGAGACAATTTACTTTATTTTTAATTTATTTTATTTTATTTTTTGCAAATGCCCCAGGTTGTCTTTTTCGACATTCCTTGTATTCTCTCCTGGCATGGCGTACTTGTAACCCACTTCTGAGGTTGGTGCGCCTGAAAGGCGGGGTTACGTTCCCCGATGATGATGGGTGATGATGATGATGATGATAATGGTGCGCCAGCTTAACCTAAGATGAATATGAATGACGATGATTGCGATGGCCATATGATTTCGGGGACCGTTTAGGCCTTAAATTTTCTTGACATTTGTCTTACCGGGGATTTAAATATAGCTATTTTAAAATATTTATATATTTAATGTAAACGGCGATGTTTTAAAACAAATGACAAACGATAGGTACGCTTCATCTGCTTCTTTTGTTTATCACTGCAACCAGATCATACTATTTATTGCCAAAGGAACGCAATATTGTAAGAATGCTCTCTAGTGGAGAAAAAATGAAACATCAAACTGTATATTAATTCATTTCTGATGTCGTATGATGTAAATATGACTATTTAACTCATGCCCCAAATGGGAGTCAATGACCAATCACGTTCCAATGATTTCTGTTTTACAACCAATCAGAGTCGTGTTTCACGAAATATTTATCAGTGTTATAATTACCATATTAACCCTTAAATTCATAATGTATCCTTTTGGATACACCAGTTGGTTTAATTAATTTAATATTTTTAATAAATCAGAAAAAAACGAACGAAAAGAAACCACTTAAATATGTGTCTAATTATACAAAATACCTAATAATAACAGTTATAAAAGATTCCGTTTTCAGTGCGGTCCGCCACATTCAAATAACTGACACAAGACATTTGTCTTTTGCCAATTTAAGGGTTAAAGAAAGCTCCTCCTTACAATATTGCGTTCCTTTGGCAATAAATAGTATGATCTGGTTGCAGTGATAAACAAAAGAAGCAGTAGGAGCGTACCTATCGTTTCTCATTTGTTTTCAAACATCGCCGTTTACATTAAATATATAAATATTTTAAAATAACTATAGTTAAATAATTATTTGTGAGTAAACAGCTTAATTTTATTCGTTAAATAGTCCTAACAAATGCCACTCTTGATTTCCAAATTCTCTAGATAAATTCACTCCTCACTTCGTGAGTCGTGAATTTATCGATAATTTGGAAATCACTCGTGGCATTACTTATGACAATTATATTTTTCTGGATTATTACCTGGGAAAAAATACATTTAAGAAAGTGCAAACAGTGGTTTCTTTTTTTTTGGTGGCATAATAAATTGCTACAAATGTTTTTATATTAACTCCTGCAAGCGCTATGTATTGACATCTATGCACTATATATACAATCTGGTAGCCGTATTTCTTACAGGCTCAGTCATTGCAAAATAATGGTCAGACCTGTTCAGAATATTAAAAAGGAGGAGCTTTCTTTAATATGGTAAATATAACACTGATAAATATTTCGTGAAACACGACTCTGATTGGCTGTAAAACAGAAATCATTGAAACGTGATTGGTCATTGACTCCCATTTGGGGCATGAGTTAAATAGTCTAGATAAATTCATTCCTTACTTCGTGAGTCGTGAAATTATCAATAATTTTAAAATCACTCGTGGCATTACTTATGACTATCTAACTCATGCCACAAATGCTAGTCAATGACCAATCACGTTTCAATGAATGTTGTTTTACAACCAATGGCAGTCGTGTTTCACCTCGCTCTTTATCGATTTCTCTTTATCAGCTCCTGCTTTTGTGACAAAGAAAGCTCCTCCTTTTTAATGTTCTGAACAGGTCAAAGCATTATTTTTCTCCAACAAACACATTGAATATAGCAAATAATGAAAAGATTCCTTGATTTTACTGAGTTGTTTACTAAAAAAATAAATGAATAACCCGTAATGTTGATTATGATATATAGTTTGATGTGTTTAATTATTTCTCCACTTACAATATTGCTATCTTATTTGGCAATAAATAATATGATCAAGCAGCAGTGAATGAACATAACCTCACATTTCTGATTTGTTTTCAAACATTGCCGTTTATATTAAATATATAAATATTTAAAAATAACTATAGTTAAACAGTGATTTGTGAGTAAACAGCTTAATTTTATTCGTTAAATATTCCTAACAAATGCCACTCTTGATTTCCAAATTCTCTAGATAAATTCACTCCTCACTTCGTGAGTCGTGAATTTATCGATAATTTTAAAATCACTCGTGGCATTACTTATGACAAACTTCGCAGACATATGTCTTGGTGGATTTATATTTATATTTATTTCTCACTTCATTGATGAAATAATTCTGACTTTTTGCAAAAAGGAAATACACTACCGTTTATTTCTCAAGAAGTGAAGTTCATAATAGGCAACATTTCTTGGCTCTTTAAGCTTGAAGTGGGTAATATAGTGTTGTTTTCTTAGTAGCTAAATAATGGGAGGTCCATTCGTTGAGAATTAGGTGGTGAGGCGGGAAATGGAAGGGAACATACGTGCTGTAAAGAACGATGTGGCCAGCATCTTAATTGCAACAACCTCCAGTGCTTTCCTTACTACCAAGAATTATATTTAAGCACTTTTCCTTGTTTAGTTGTATTGCTCAACATTTAATTCTATCCCAAATATTGCATTATTAATATAGCTTCTTATTTTTTTTATAAAAGTGTATTATACATGATCAATTGAACCCAAATCACCAAAAGATGTTAAAAAAGTTCTGGTTTGACGATATGGGTTTTTATTGATTATGTGTAATCCAAATGCTGCTACTTATTGCTTCAAGACTTCTGAAAGAAGAAATTCATAACTTAACATAAATAAATAAATAAATTTGTACGCTTGAAATTGTAAAACATATATACAGTAAAACTTGTCCAAAGCGGAATCGCATGGGACCAATTTCTTTATTCCGCATTATACAACATTTCGCATTATAAAAAATTATTAAGCAATCTTATATTATAGAGTACCGTATATGTCTTTACGCACCTTGGATTAATTGTAGTTTCTCTGCCGTTGGAAAGTCAAGTATAGTATGTATGAGCTACTTCGACGGTAACGCGCAAAAAAGCAGTCCGTTTCGTCAGCGTTAAAAATGTATCTTAGGCGCGTATCCTGAAATTAAAGCACGTAGTTTCGGTTTCCACTCACTAACTATACTTTCGTCCACATCCTTTGATTCCCCGCAAATTTCATTCCACACTACATTGTGTCGTCTTTTAAAACTGTACATCCAACCTGAAGATGCCTTGAAATCGTTATTCCCTAGGAATTTAGCATAGTTACAGCTTGACGTTGGAGCATCGGTCCGGATATTTGGAGATTTTTTTTTATCGTGCGCTTGTAAAACACTCCCACACTACCTTCTTGATTTCTTCATTTATTTTATTATTTATTTATTTATTTACTTATTTTGCTTTCCACTTCGTTTGATCATTTCCTTGCATCCATTCATTAATTATTTTTTCTCTGTGTTTTAAAATCTCATAAACTTGGGTTCTTCCACATTTATATTTAGTCATTATTTCGCGTACTGAGAGTTTGCTTTTCTTTATCTTCAATCACTTTCACTTTTTCGTTTAATGACAATGATGCATACAATTTAGCCATATTTATTCCGGAAACTCAGAATGCTATCTGTGAAAGACATGTACACAATCGGTCTAACTGTTAGATCTTAAACTAATTTAAGATTTTATGTGTCATTTGTAAGACGGATATCACACCCCAAATATTTGTTAAACGAGCCTGTATTTCGCATAACGGGTGTACAGTGAGGACGAAAGAAAATTTCACATACAGGTAAAAAAATTGCTTCACCCGGCGGCAGAAATCATCACTTACCGTTATTTCGCCTAACGGGAATTCAATGAAGTAGAAACTAATTTATTTCTCTCTGTCTTTTCGTCTTATAAACATTTTTTCGTGAATTGTGTAGAAATATATTTCCGTTTCCGCGTTGGACAGATTCAGTTTTATACAAAATAAATACACATAAAATTACTATTGTTTTGCCGGGAGCAATAAATTTGTTCACATTGGATAGATTTCCGCATTATACACGTTCCGAACTAAACAAGTTTTACTGTATTTTATACATTTCCATCTTTTTTCACTATGCATTACGCATTTTTAATCTAAGCTTAAATATTTTTGTAAACAGATTAGCAAAATATTATTCATAGAAAGACATTTTTTAATGAAAAATTATATATATTTTGAAGTGAGCACAATATTTGTTTTGGGGGTTACGTATTCTTTAAAACTTATATTTTAATGAGCTACAGACTGTAGGTAAATAATTCACTGGCACTATCGAACCCACAGGTTCATGGCCGAGCGGACATAAGCTATCCATATATCCCTATCCTGAGCTAATGTTTCCCGATCATCTCCTGTACAATCTATTTCCTCAAATCATGGTTAATGATATTCCCCCACTTCATTCTTGATCCATCAACTGGGCGCTTTCACTCCTGTTTTCCTACAAGAAGTTTCCATGCACCTCTTGCATTCCCCATTCATGCCACGTATATTGCACATCGCAGTCTACGAGACTTAACTATTTTTATTATACCTGATAACACTGTAGTTCACTGTTGTGTAGATATCTCCATTCACCTGTCTGTTATCTCTGTTTTATCAAATAAATTTCCTTCTTTTCTTCTCCGGCTTCCCCCACTTATAGGTTTACCGTCTTCAGTTTCATTTATCTCTATATTCCAATCTCCCTCTTCCAAATTCCTATCATCCATTATTTAAAAAAAAAGTAAATTTCGTAAGAACTTATTTCTGAAGTACGCGTAATCTTTTTTCCACCTTTAAAGTAATAGTCCATGTTCTGCATCTATATAATATAACTTGGGGAACAGCAGTTTTATAGTATATTTTCACTTTAATGTTTTTTTAGAGAAGTTGGGACAAGAGTCCCTGTAATGTATAATAGCATGTATTTCCAGAATTGAGCCTATGTTTAATTTATTTGTGCACCGATGTTTCTGTTTGTAACTATTGTTCCTAGGCATTTGAATTCAGTCACTTCTTCAAAGTTTCCCTCATTTGTCATTAGCTGTCCATTTCCATTATATAATGCATCTTTATGTGTGACAATATTTTTACTTTTATTGATGTATACTTTCAGCCCCACATTTCTTACAATTACTCAATACAGTGTCCATATTACCTCTTAGTATGTCCTCACTACCGCCTAATAACAGTACGTCATCACAAGTAATGCCACGAGAGATTTTCAATTTATCTAGAGAATTTGGAAATCAAAAGTGGCATTTGTTAGGACTATTCAACGAATAAAATTAAGCTGTTTACTCACAAATCATTATTTAACTATAGTTATTTATATATATATATATATATATATATATATTATATAATGTAAACGGCGATGTTTAAAACAAATGAGAAACGATTGGTACGCTTAATTTGCTTCTTTTGTTCATCACTGCAACCAGATCATATTATTTATTGCCAAAGGATCGCAATATTGTAAGAATGCACCCTAGTGAAGACATTTATAACCGACATTATAGGCATAAATGAATTTCTGATGTCCTATGATGTAAAAATCTCAATTATATTTTTCTGCAACGTCATTTCCTGGAAAATAATTATTTTAAGAAAGTGGAAACAGTGATTTTTTTGGTGGTATAATCAATTGCTACAAATATGTTTATATTATCTCCCGCATGCGCTATGTGCTGACATTCATGCACTATATATACAATCTTGTAGCCGTATTTCTTAGGGAGTCTGTCACTGCAAAATAATGCTATAACCTATTCAGAATGTTAAAAAGGAGGAGCTTTCTTTAATATGATAAACTTCAGTTGATAAATTCGAGACGAAATACGACTGTGATTGGTTGTAAATCAAACATCACTGAAATGTGATTAGTCATTGACTCCCATTTGGGGCAAGAGTTAAATAGTCAGCATAAACTAATAGGTTATTGACATCAGTAAGTTGTAGGCCTTCATCATCCTCTAAAGAATTGATGGCACATTCTAGTACAAATTTGAGTAGTAGAAGTTTCGTCTATCCCGGGTTCGATCCCCGGTCGGGACAGTTTTTCTGGGTGAGGTTTTCATCTGGGGTTTTCCTCACCTGTAAGACAAATGTCAGGAAAACTTTAAGGCCCAAACGGTCCCCGAAACCATATGGCCATCGCAATCATCATCATTCATATTCATTATAGATTAAGCTTAGGATTAGGGACTCTGCTGGCGCACCACTATCATCATCATCACCCGTCATATCATCGGCGCAACGTAACCCCGCCTTACAGGAGCCCCAACCTCAGAATTAGATTACAAATACGCCATGCCAGCAGAAACAACAGGAATGTCGAAAGATAACCTGGGGCATTTGAAAAAAAAAGGTTCGTCTATACATAAAATCAATTCCATTTTATAAAAATATTCCGGATAATCCGAATAATTTAAGTTAGGAAAAGCTATGTTACTTTTATTTGACTATAGCTAGAGAAAAGCAAATGAAGACGTTGATTTGAAAGTAGCTGGGATCATGCGATGAAGCCGGTGAGAGGGAAACAGTGAATTGAGCCGTGATAAAGTGGAAGTTGTATGCGTTTCGAGTTTGGGATAATACGTCACTGAAGTGTGTGCACAATACCTTGGTTGCTGGTCTTGCATTACGCTAGCCATTAGCCCGAGCTGACGGTTGGTCATCAGAACCCTTAATGAAGGCTCGCACACAAATTGCTAACACTAGACTTACACCGCGCTGGAATCATTAATGAAGGTATCTCTTGCTATGTACAACATGTACACCCACAAATCACTCCACTAGCCAGCAGTTTAAAGCCTCTAAAAACAGCATTTTATTCATATCTGAAGCTAATTTAACATTTAATGGGTTCGATGTCTCGTATCTTATTAAATATTTAAATATCCCTCGTCTCTCTCTCTCTCTCTCTCCCTCTCTCTCCCTCTCCTTCTCTCTCTCTCCCTCTCTCTTTCCCTCACTCCTCCCTCTCTCTCTCCTCTCTTCCCCCCCCCCCCCCCTCTCTCCCTCCTCTCCTCCCCTCTCCTCTCTCTCTCATTCTCCTCTCGTCCCTCTCCCTCTTCCCTCTATCCCTCTCCCTCTCTCTCTCTCCCTCTCTCTGCCTCACTCTCTCGCTCTCTCTCTCTATCTCTATGTTTACCTTTGTTTAACCTCTCACATTATAGGTACTTTTACTTGTTTCACACCAAGGACATGGTGGGCCTCCCTGAATAAGTGATCAGCTTAAAGCCAAGGCTTCTCGGAATATTAATATGAGAATATGACATGCATAATTATAATAGATGGGTTCGGGGATATTTGGGCCCTAACGTTTCCCGACATTTGTGTTACAAGTGAGGAAAAACTCTGAAGAAACTACACCCAGGAGTCTTGTCCTGACCGAGGATCGTAAGAGCAACCACGTTATCTCGATACCACAACGATTACGCGTCTTTGGCTCCAAAATCAACTAAAAATTATATATATAATATATATATATATATATATATATATATATATATATATGTATATGTATGTATGTATATATATATAATAAGAACAGTTATCCTTCACAGGTGTGGAATACAACGGGAACTTACCACACCTATAATTCCCTAGTAAAGCTGCAAAACATATCATGAAATGTTATGCTTGCAGTGAAAGACCTGCCCTCGGGCAGAATTACTATGGATGGAAGAACAGTTAAGTCTCGTAGACTGCGATGTACGGTACATGTGATACGAATGAGAAATGAAAAAAGGACATGGAAGCTCCTTGTCGCTAAACCAGAGGGAAAGCGCCGAGTAGATAGGCCAAGAATGAGGTGGGAGAATAGCATTAACCATGATTTGAAGGAAGTATATTATACAGGGATGATTAGAAAGCATTACCTCCGGATAGGGATGTATGGAGAGCTTATGTCCCGCGACATAGAATTGCAGGGACCCAAAAAAAGCAAACAAATGGGGAGTTCAATAAATGTTGGAGGCTTTTAGGATGATCCTGAATTGAGGTTTTGTTAATTATTATTTTACTTTCACGGTCTAGTGGCTTCATCTTGTATCTTGAAGCCCATGATTCCTTTTACAGAGATTTAAGCGCTCTCCCCTTACAGGGAAGAATTTGAACCATACTAATTTAGTTACACTTGTTTTGGTATAGATGTCATTTTGAGTGGTACGTGGTCAGCGTTCCGCCTCATACTGACATCTAGGAAACCAAGGGAGTACTAGGACGGGAAAATTCGGTAAATTTTGATTATATGCCTTTTCATTCAGGCTTAAGGATATTTTACGAGCCTGAAAATCTTCAGATTCGGGACCCACGGCTTAAAGTCCTTCCCGGAGAACTTGCTCCTTGGATTTTTCCATCCTAAAAAAACTCAATCGACCCCGGCCGGATTAGTGACTTCATAGCGGTCAAAATAAATTTTCAAGAAAGAAAAATTGTTATTTTTAGGAGGAGGGGCAATTGAGGAGGTTTTATGTATGGTATGATATATATGATACTTTAGTCACAACAAAGTTTTTAACCTTTAGTTGATGTTGCCATTTAAAGAATGAAGTTTAATAAATATATATATATATATATATATATATATATATATATATATATATGACATCATAAGAAAAATAAATGCTCGGACGGGACTTGAACCCGGACGTCGGACGTCTGGATTGGCACCCCAATGTGCTTCCGATTACGCCACCGAGCAAGTCTAGTAAAAACATTAATTTTTCTTTATATATTCTCATTATTACAAGATGTAGTGGGAACTCGGTCTCCACTGCCATCTGGTAGCTCCTATCACAAGTAAGCAAATTAAAGAGAATATTTTATCATGCCATATTAAGCTTGCATTGCTCAATGTCAAAACAATATTTATAACATCGATAAAGCGTCACTGCTATAAAGTAAAAATATTCACTACAAGAGCTGCTTGTAAGTAGTCAAATAGGGGCTGAAGAAACTTGTAACAGGAAGAAAAATGTTTATGGATCTCTAGAAAGTAATTAAGGAAGATACCGCTAAAGGGACTTTGTTTCCAGTATTGGCACTGAGTAGAGTAGGGTTAAGACGCATTGAAGCTAGAATATTGGGCATGAGAACTTGAAGAAAAATGTTTATGGATCTCTAGAAAGTAATTAAGGAAGATACCGCTAAAGGGGCTTTGTTTCCAGTATTGGCACTAAGTAGAATAGGATTAAGACGCATTGAATCTAGAATATTGGGCATGAGAACTTGAAGAAAAATGTTTATGGATCTCTAGAAAGTAATTAAGGAAGATACCGCTAAAGGGGCTTTGTTTCCAGTATTGGCACTGAGTAGAGTAGGATTAAGACGCATTGAAGCTAGAATATTGGGCATGAGAACTTGAAGAAAAATGTTTATGGATCTCTAGAAAGTAATTAAGGAAGATACCGCTAAAGGGGCTTTGTTTCCAGTATTGGCACTGAGTAGAGTAGGATTAAGACGCATTGAAGCTAGAATATTGGGCATGAGAACTTGAAGAAAAATGTTTATGGATCTCTAGAAAGTAATTAAGGAAGATACCGCTAAAGGGGCTTTGTTTCCAGTATTGGCACTGAGTAGAGTAGGATTAAGACGCATTGAAGCTAGAATATTGGGCATGAGAACTTGAAGAAAAATGTTTATGGATCTCTAGAAAGTAATTAAGGAAGATACCGCTAAATGGGCTTTGTTTCTTTTTTATTTATTTATTAATTTTTTATTTATTTATTTATTTAGCCTGGTGGAGTTAAGGCCATGTGGCCTTCTCTTCCACTCACCAGAACAAGCATATGTTACATATGAATACAAAAAAAATACAATAATAGTCATATAAAACAGGACAAACATATGTTACACATGAATACAAAAAAATTACAATAGTAGTCATATTAGACAGGACAAACATGTTACATATGAATACAAAAAAAAGTTACAATAATAGTTATTGAACAATTCATTATCTGTCATATTGAATAATAATGAAATTAATGTCTAATATAGAATGAAACTAAATACAATTAAAATTAAATTAATGATACAATGAATAAAAAAGGAATAACAGCTCGAATCTACTATGCATAAAAGAAGAGAAAAAAAACAACTACAATGAATTAATCTACGCTTTTTATACAAGGCATTAGGTAAATATATTAACAAATCCTAAGTCTATTTTTATTAAATAATGCAAAAACGCATTATTAATTCTTAAAAAGTAGTATTAGTGAGTTGTTTCTGTTAGTGATTTTATTTTCAATTTATTTCTGAAAGATGGTAAAGTTTGGCAGTCTCTGACATAGGGTGGAAGTGAATTCCATGTTCTAGCAAGAGAAAAGATTTCGAATAATAGGTAGTATGATGAGGAGGGATATAAAGGACACTGTGCTCAAGGGATCGGGTATCTAAGTTATGTGTATCAGAGAGTTTAGTGAAGCGGTTGTGATAAATAATAAGGTAAATATGTGTGTAATATGTTATAGAGTAGGCATAGGGAATGGATGGTTCTACGATCTTGAAGACGAAACCATGACAATTGTTCCAGGGATGGTGTAACGTGATCAAATCTACGTATACCACAAATAAAACGTATGCAAGAATTGTGAACACGTTGAAGTCTTTGGGTAAGAACAGTATTTAGGTCAGTAAAAAGAGTATCACAATAATCAAAATGGGGCATTGCGAGTGTTTCTACTAGCATTTTTCTTAGAGAAAACGGTAAACAATTTCTTATACGATTTAATGAGTGTATTATTGAGAAGATAGTTTTGCAAATGTTATTTATTTGTTTATTCCAAATTAAATGTTTATCCAAAAACACTCCTAGATTTTTTACTGTCTCACTATAAGGGATCTGAACCCCATTAAGTGACACATGTAATACTGCATTTGTGTTAATTGAGGATAATAGTCTCTGATGGCCCATAATGATTGCTTGTGTCTTTCTAGGATTTAATTCAAGTCCATATTTCTCTGTCCACGCCGTTAGCGAGTCAAGGTCCTCGTTAATTTTGGTTACCGCGTCATTTAAAGAATATTTGTCTGAGTGAAGGTAGATCTGCATGTCGTCCGCAAATAAATGATGTTTGCAATGTTTTAGGGAGTCAGAAATGTCGTTTATATAGATTGAAAAAAGCAATGGGCCGAGCACCGAGCCCTGTGGAACTCCAGCTTTACGGTAGGTCCAAGAAGAGCGTAATGTAGAATTTCCTACAACATATTGCTGGCGCTCACGAAGGTAGGAGTTGAACCATTGCGTGACACTGTCAGAAAGTGAGAGGTTTTTTAGTTTAAGCAACAATAAGTCCAAGTCTAACCGTGTCAAATGCTTTACTAAAGTCAAGTAGTGTAAAGATTAGTAAGTTTTCGATTATCAGATGCTTCGCGTATGTCTTCACATATATTTAGTAGAGCAGTATTTGTATTGTGTCCTGTCCTAAAGCCTGATTGGTATTGATCTAAAAGGTCGTGTTCAGTTAGGTAGTCAGTCAGTTGTTTGTGGACTAATCGTTCCAAAGCTTTTGAAAGGGTAGGTAAAATACTAATGGGTCGAAAATCGTTAGGAGTTAAGGGAGTTTTTACTTTCGGGAGTGGGCGTACAATTGCTTGCTTCCATAATGTGGGTTATATAGAGGTTTGTAGTGAGGAGTTGAAAACATGAGTTATGGTAGGTAGTATAACGTCGATTATTTTGTTAAGTAGAGTGATATTTATACGGTCAGTACAGTTTCCAGTATTGGCACTGAGTAGAGTAGGATTAAGACGCATTGAAGCTAGAATATTGGGCATGAGAACTTGAAGAAAAATGTTTATGGATCTCTAGAAAGTAATTAAGGAAGATACCGATAAAGGGGCTTTGTTTCCAGTATTGGCACTGAGTAGAGTAGGATTAAGACGCATTGAAGCTAGAATATTGGGCATGAGAACTTGAAGAAAAATGTTTATGGATCTCTAGAAAGTAATTAAGGAAGATACCGCTAAGGTGCTTTGTTTCCAGTTATTGGCACTGAGTAGAGTAAGGGGTTAGACGCATTGTAGCTATAATATTGGGGGCATGAGAACCTTAAGCAAAATGTTTATGGATCTCTAGAAAGTAATTAAGGGAAGTATACCGCTTAAATGGGGCTTTGTGTTTCTCCAGTATTGGTACTGATGTAGAGGTAGGATTAGATGACGCATTGAAGCTAGAATATTGGGCATGAGAACTTGAAGAAAATTGTTTACGGAGCTCTAGAAAGTAATTAAGGAAGATACCGCTAAAGGGGCTTTGTTTCCAGTATTGGCACTGAGTAGAGTAGGGTTAAGACGCATTGAAGCTAGAATAATGGGCATGAGAACTTGAAGAAAAATGTTTGTGGATCTCTAGAAAGTAATTAAGGAAGATACCGCTAAAGGGGCTTTGTTTCCAGTATTGGCACTGAGTAGAGTAGGATTAAGACGCATTGAAGCTAGAATATTGGGCATGTGAACTTGAAGAAAAATGTTTGTGGATCACTAGAAAGTAATTAAGGAAGATACCGCTGAAGGGGCTTTGTTTCCAGTATTGGCACTGAGTAGAGTAGGATTAAGACGCATTGAAGCTAGAATATTGGGCATGAGAACTTGAAGAAAAATGTTTATGGATCTCTAGAAAGTAATTAAGGATGATAACGCTAAAGGGGCTTTGAGTAGAGTAGGGTTAAGACGCAATGAAGCTAGAATATTGGGCATGTGAACTTGAAGAAAAATGTTTGTGGATCACTAGAAAGTAATTAAGGAAGATACCGCTGAAGGGGCTTTGTTTCCAGTATTGGCACTGAGTAGAGTAGGATTAAGACGCATTGAAGCTAGAATATTGGGCATGAGAACTTGAAGAAAAATGTTTATGGATCTCTAGAAAGTAATTAAGGATGATAACGCTAAAGGGGCTTTGTTTCCAGTATTGGCACTGAGTAGAGTAGGATTAAGACGCATTGAAGCTAGAATATTGGGCATGTGAACTTGAAGAAAAATGTTTGTGGATCACTAGAAAGTAATTAAGGAAGATACCGCTAAAGGGGCTTTGTTTCCAGTATTGGCACTGAGTAGAGTAGGATTAAGACGCATTGAAGCTAGAATATTGGGCATGAGAACTTGAAGAAAAATGTTTATGGATCTCTAGAAAGTAATTAAGGATGATAACGCTAAAGGGGCTTTGTTTCCAGTATTGGCACTGAGTAGAGTAGGGTTAAGACGCATTGAAGCTAGAATATTGGGCATGAGAACTTGAAGAAAAATGTTTGTGGATCTCTAGAAAGTAATTAAGGAAGATACCGCTAAAGGGGCTTTGTTTCCAGTATTGGCACTGAGTAGAGTAGGATTAAGACGCATTGAAGCTAGAATATTGGGCATGTGAACTTGAAGAAAAATGTTTGTGGATCACTAGAAAGTAATTAAGGAAGATACCGCTGAAGGGGCTTTGTTTCCAGTATTGGCACTGAGTAGAGTAGGATTAAGACGCATTGAAGCTAGAATATTGGGCATGAGAACTTGAAGAAAAATGTTTATGGATCTCTAGAAAGTAATTAAGGATGATAACGCTAAAGGGGCTTTGTTTCCAGTATTGGCACTGAGTAGAGTAGGATTAAGACGCATTGAAGCTAGAATATTGGGCATGAGAACTTGAAGAAAAATGTTTATGGATCTCTAGAAAGTAATTAAGGAAGATACCGCTAAAGGGGCTTTGTTTCCAGTATTGGTACTGAGTAGAGTAGGATTAAGACGCATTGAAGCTAGAATATTGGGCATGAGAACTTGAAGAAAAATGTTTATGGATCTCTAGAAAGTAATTAAGGAAGATACCGCTAAAGGGGCTTTGTTTCCAGTATTGGTACTGAGTAGAGTAGGATTAAGACGCATTGAAGCTAGAATATTGGGCATGAGAACTTGAAGAAAAATGTTTATGGATCTCTAGAAAGTAATTAAGGAAGATACCGCTAAAGGGGCTTTGTTTCCAGTATTGGCACTGAGTAGAGTAGGATTAAGACGCATTGAAGCTAGAATATTGGGCATGAGAACTTAGCCTCTCTCATGACAGCTGCCAAATCATTCCAATCAAAACTCTTCAGCTTCTACCTTTTTACACCTGTCTTTGTAAGATCAGCTTAGACATCATCAAACCATCTTAATCTGGGTCTGGCGACCTTCCTTCTACCATCCGGTTCAGAATGTTCGGGGATTCTGGTCTTATCATTTCGTAGAACATGGCCCAGCCAATTCCAATCTTCTAAGTTAAAATCAAGTTCAATCAGTTACATCATCGTTGTGCAACAGTTTAATTCTGCATGTATTCTGATTCGCCATGTCCCCAGTCACAAATGATTCTCTATATTCTCCTTAAAAAACTTCCTTTCCTGTATTTATCATAAGTGATGCCCCAGTGATTTCTAATTTATCTACATGATTTGCAAATCAAGAGTGGCATTTGTTAGGACTATTTAACGAATAAAATTAAGCTGTTTACTCGAAAATCATTATTTAAATATAACTATTTTAAAATATGTATATATTTAATGCAAACGGCGACGTTTGAAAACAAAATGAGAAATGTTGGTCATGTTTCATTTGTTCATCACTGCAACTTGACAATACTATTTATTGCCAAATAGGATGGCAATAATGTAAGAATGCACCCTAATGGAGAAAAAATGAAACGCATCAAACTGCATATTATAACCGATATTATAGGTTATTAACTTTTTTTCGGAAACAACTCAGTAAAATCAGAATTTAAAAACACCATTATTGAACACACAATTATCAAATGTGCAGGTCGAAAAAATCTTTTCAATATTTGCTATATTCAACGTATTTGTTAGAGAGTCAGTCACTGCAAAATAATGCTCTGACCTGTTCAGAATATTAAAAAGGAGATGTTTTCTTTATTTTGGTAATCAAAATTCGAAAATAGCGAGGTGAAACACGACTGTCGTTGGTTGTAAAAAAAAATTCATTGAAACGTGATTGGTCACTGACTCCCACTTGTGGCATGAGTTAAATAGTCATTGGAATAACTAGTTCAGAATGATTTCATGCCCCACTTCCTTAACAAGAACAGGTCTAATTATAGTTTCATACTCTTATTTTTATTTTCCTGAAAATATATCAGAGCTTCATTATTTTATCTAAGATTCTGATAAACGATTGCCTGCTGCTATTTTTTTAGACAATCTCCACAAAAAATGTTATTAAAACACCTATAGTTGTAACAAGTAGATTAATTTAACTAACTAACTAACTCTCTGGCACTATCGAACCCGTAGGTTCATAGCCGCGCGGACATAAGTTCTCCATACATCCCTATCCATAGCCAATGTTTTCCAATCATCCCCGGTATAATCTACTTCCCTCAAATCATAGTTAATGTTATTCTCCCACCTCATTATTGGTCTACCAACTGGGCGTTTTCCCTCTGGTTTTACTACAAGCAACTTCCATGCATGTCTTTCATTCCCATTCGTGCCACATGTCCTGCCCATCGCAGTCTACGAGACTTAACTGCTCTCATTATATCTGGCTTCCTATAACGATCGTGTAATTCACTATTATGCAGTCTTCTCCATTCATCTGTCTGCTCATCTCTCTTTGGTCCAAAATGTTTCCTAAGAACTTTATTCTCAAATACTCTTAATCTCCTTTCTACCCTTAACGGAAGACTCCGTGTTTCGCATCCATATAATATAACTGGTAGAATAATAGTTTTATAGTCCACCGCTGTGGTCTCGAGGTAGCGTGCTGCCTTGTCACGCAGCGGGCCCGGGTTCGATCATCGGTCGGGCCTGTTTTTCTGGGTGAGGTTTTTATCGGGGTTTTTCCTCACTTGTAAGACAGATGTCAGGATAACGTTCAGGCCCAAACGGTCCCAGAAATCATATGGCCATCGCAATCATCATTATTCATATTCATCTTAAATTAAATCATATCATTAGGGCAACGTAACCACGTCTTCCAGACGCCCCAACCTCAGAAGTGGGTTACAAGTACGCCATGCCAGGAGAGAACATTAGGAATGTCGCAAGACAACCTGGGACATTTGAAAAAAAATAGTTTTATATATTTTCAATTTAACGTTAACTCAAGAATGAATTCTGATGATTAAATCAGGGCTATTGTCAAAGACAATGAATGGAAGTGACGATAAGCGAAGTATAAATTTCCTCGCTAGTAAACGTAATATCAAGAGGTCAGAACATTGTGTGATCTCACAACCTCATGAGAGGCTTTTGCAAAACCGCTCGACCATTAAACCTAGCTGGAGGTTAAGAAGGGCTAAGCCGGCGGAAAACGTTCAATGCATACAAAATTCTGCTAGTAAGTAATCATAACGGATATGCATGGAAATTTCCTGCATGTGAGGTGAGAAAAAGGTCGATAACAAATCTATAAAGTTCGTGAACTGGTTGCAAATCGAAAACATTATTAAAAGTGCAATTTTGTCATTTAAGCTTAATATATATTAGTATATATTAAAAGAACAATGCTTATTGGAAATTATTTTTATTAATATGAAAAAATAATTATGATTATATTAACTGCAACAAAAATAACTGGGAAATAAAATAATATTACAGTCTTCACATATAACTAAATATATGGGCACACATAGAAATACATTATACAATGGAAATGGACAGCTAATGACAAATGAGGGAAATTTTGAGGAAGTGAATGAATTCAAATACCTAGATCACAGAAAGGAATGAGATGCACAAGTAAATCAAACGTAGGCTCAATTCTGGAAATGCGTGCTATTTTGCAGTACAGACTCTCTTGACTTCCCAACTCCTTTCAAAAAACGTAAAATGAAAATATATAAAACTATTATTCTACCAGTTATATTATATGGGTGCGAAACATGGGCTCTTACTTTAAGGGAGGAAAGGAGATTACGAGTATTTGAGAATAAAGTTCTTAGGAAAATTTTAGACCAAAGAGAGATGGACATACAGGTGAATGGAGAAGACTTCATAACAGTGAACTATATGGTCTTTATAGGAAGCCGGATATAATAAGAACAGTTAAGTCTCGTAGACTGCGATGGGCATGACATGTAGCACGAATGGGGAATGAAAGATGTGCATGGAAGCTTCTTGTAGCAAAACCAGAGGGAAAAATTGCCCAGTTGGTAGACCAAGAATGAGGTGGGAGAATAACATTGTCCAGGATTTGAGGGAAGTAGATTATAAGGGATTTATTGGAAAATATTAGCTCAAGATAGGGATGTATGGAGAGCTAATGTCCGCGCGGCCATGAACTTGCGGGTTCGATAGTGCCAGTGAGTTAGTTAGTTAGTCAGTACCTTGTTGGTGAAAAGTATAACAACCTTAAAAGTAACAACAATAATAATAACAATAATAATATAATAAAAATATTAATAATAATTATAATAATAATAATAATAATAATAATAATAATAGTAATAGGTCTAATATATGGACTTTTTACTGTATGTGCAGTTTTCTTCAACAAAACATTTACGTAACCTCTTTATCCATTGTTCTTTATCCAATACATCTATATATTGCAAGTTACAAATTCCGTCTCATTCCCTTAATATTCCGATTGAGGGTCTTTCCACTTTTCAGCGGTTGCCATTTACCAGCCGGCTGCTGGCCCTTCACATCCACATGTGTCAATCACAGAGGTAGATGATCAACAGCCAGTGTAGGGGTGACATGTGGTTAGCATGTCGAGTCCCCCAGCCGTTATAGCTGGTTCCTCAACCTGGAGCCGCTACTTATTGTAGCTACCCAATTGCCTCACGATGCTGGGTGGGCACCGGTCCCATACTAGACGAAATACCATGAGAAAATGTCTTCCCCCATGGAGACTCGAACCAGCGCAAGTCCCGTAGCTCTGCGCCAAGGCTTCCTACCTTAACCGCTCGGCTACGGCGCGGGACATTCCGTTAATATACTAAGTTTAAATTGATCTTTCTTTCCTTTTATCTTCTTTCTGCAGTTATTTCCTATTGTAATCTTCCATTCTCCTTGATATAATAATAATAATAAGAAGAAGAAGAAGAAGAATAACAATACCGGGCACTAGGAAAGGAACCACACACAGAGAAATTATTGATCCAACGTATCCCAAGGAGGATGAGATAAAAAAAAATAAAGTTAGAACTATTTTATCTCTATATACTAAATTCGTACTGTAATATTTTATAAATATTTCCATCTAATATATTTTGTTTTTGCATTATTTAGATTTTAATATAAGTTAAATATTCATACACTAAGATCGCCTCTAGGTTAGATAAACGTTATGTTGATACAATTAAGACATGGCTAATAAAATTAATGTTCCTGTTGGTCAGACCTGTCGCATGCCTGCAGGTGGGAGTGATAGATGAATGAGCAGTGCTGTGAAACCAGCTCCTGCCCTGTTAGTTTGCGGTGTCTAACATTTGATGATATAGTGCAGGTTCCATTGCTAATCCACATATCCAATACAATTACATCAAGGAATGGAATAGTTTCGATTTCAATGGTTATGTTTACTGGACATATCGTCAGCTCCACTACTCTAATTGAAACAACATTATAAAATAAACATTTCCCGCCAACACATCCTCCTCAAATTCAACTTTTTTATCATTGTCTCCAGTTCCAGTGTCCTCAACAAGTTGAAATGTTGCAAAATATTTTGGAGGGCTTTCGGAATCATGTTTCATCTTCTGCTTAAGAAACGAGCGATGTCTTCTTTCAATATGGAAGCTATTGCTTCTGGTGAAATCATGGAGTTAGCACGCATCCCCAACGAGATAAAATTCCCGTTAAGGAAATTTTTCGGTCTCCCTCTGAATAGGTAGAATCAGTCTGGTATAAATCGGCTTCCTAACATGGGTTGAAGCTGGGAATACTTTAAACTGACTATTTAACTCATGCCCCAAATGGGAGTAAATGACAATCATATTACAATTATTTTTTTATTTACAACCAATCACAGTCGTGTTAAGCCTAGAATTTACCAACTAAAGTTTATCATAATAAAGGAAGCACCTCATTTTAACATTTTGAATAGGTCATAGCATTATTTTGCAGTGACTGACTCTCTAAGAAATGCGGCTACCAGATTCTATATATAGTGCATTAATGTCAACACATAGCGCATACGGAAGTTAATATAAAAATATTTGTAGCAATTGATTATACCACGAAAAAAAGGAACCACTGTTTGCACTTTCTTAAATATATTTTTCCCAATAATAATATTCCAGAAAAATATAATTGTCATATTTACATCATAGGACATCAGAAATGAATTAATACACAGTTTTATGTGTTTCATTTTTTCTCCACTAGAGTGCATTCTTACAATATTGCGTTCCTTTGGCAATAAATAATATGATCTGGTTGCAGTGATGAACAAATGAAGCAAATGAAGCGTACGAATCGTTTCTCATTTGTTTTCAAACATCGCCGTTTACATTAAATATATAGATATTTTAAAATAACTATATTTAAATAATGATTTGTGAGTAAACAACTTAATTTTATTCGTTAAATAGTCCTAACAAATACCACTATTGATTTCCAAATTCTCTAGATAAATTGGAAATCACTCGTGGCATTACTTATGATAAAATATTTAAATTTTTAGTTTAATTAAGAAACTACATTGATCTAATAGTTAACAGTTACGCGGAAAGTTCACTTTTTATTCAACCGCGAATGAACAAGTTTCATTAAGAGTGCTGCTCAGTTTTTTTTTAAAAAAACCTTGTGAATAAAATAACTGGTGTTATTAGTTTGTTTTTAAGTACAAAAATATTAATTATTTTACTAGCGCCCTATTA
Organism: Diploptera punctata; assembly: GCA_030220185.1. Classification (NCBI taxonomy): domain Eukaryota; kingdom Metazoa; phylum Arthropoda; class Insecta; order Blattodea; family Blaberidae; genus Diploptera; species Diploptera punctata. The sequence goes on from JASPKZ010003051.1 coordinate 1,028,083, forward strand.
CCTTCCCTACGTCCATCCTGAAGAGAGTTAACGGCGTTATGCTAAACTATGCCTTCTCTCATCCAGCTCCATGTAAATGTCCTCCTTTATATGGACGCCTGTACGCGGAGCCCCCAAAACACATTCCTTTATAACGTATAAAAGCAGACCAGCGCACGTGAAGAACCCCAACATAGTGTTGCAAAAAGTTATCAAAATGCCACGAACAATCCAGTTCATAAATAAAATCTTCGAGGAATTAGAATAAATTTTTATAAAGTGAATAGGATTAAAGTGACTATTTAACTCATGCCCTAAATGGGAGTCAATGACCAATCACATTTCAATGGTTTTTTATTTACAACCAATCACAGTCATGTTTCGTCTAGAATTTAACAACTAAAGTTTATCATAACAAATAAAGCACCTCCTTTTTAACATTCTGAATAGGTCACAGTATTGTTTTGCAGTGACTAGCTGCACAGGAGATACGGCTACCAGATTGTATATATAGTGCATGAATGTCAACACATACCGGACCGCGGGAGTTGATATAAAAACATTTGTAGCAATTGATTATACCACCAAAAATAGGAACCACTGTTTGCACTTTCTTAAATGTATTTTTTCCCAGGTAATAACATTCCAGAAAAATATAATTGTCATATTTACAGCATAGAACATCAGAAATGAATTAATATACATTTTGATGTGTTTCATTTTTTCTCCACTAGAGAGCATTCTTACAATACTGCGTTCCTTTGGCAATAAATAGTATGATTTGATTGCAGTGATAAACAAAAGAAGCAGATGAAGCGTACCAAACGTTTCTCATTTGTTTTCAAACATCGCCCTTTACATTAAATATATAAATAATTTAAAATAACTATAGTTAAATAATGATTTGTCAGTAAACAGTTTAATTTTATTCGTTAAATAGTCCTAACAAATGCCACTCTTGATTTCCAAATTCTCTAGATAAATTCACTCCTCACTTCGTGAGTCGTGAATTTATCGATAATTTGGAAATCACTCGTGGCTTTACTTATGAAAATTTAAGTTATGTCCCAAATGGGAGTCAATGACCAATCACATTTCAATGATTTTTTTATTTACAACCAATTACAGTCGTGTTTCCTCTAGAATTTACAAACTAAAGATTATCATAACAAATAAAGCACCTCCTTTTTAACATTCTGATTAGATCATAGCATTATTTTGCATTGACTGACTCCTTAAGAAATACGGCTACCAGACTGTATATATAGCGCATTTATGTCAACACATACCGCATGCGGGAGTTAATGTAAAAACATTTGTAGCAATTGATTGTAGCCTACCACCAAAAAAAGAAACCACTGTTTGCACTTTCTTAAATGTATTTTTTCCCAGGTAATAACATTACAGAAAAATATAATTGTCATATTTACATCATAGAACATCAGAAATGAATTAATATACATTTTGATGTGTTCCACTAGAGTGCATTCTTACAATATTGCGTTCCTTTGGCAATAAATAATATGATCTGGTTGCAGTGATGAACAAAAGATTATTATTATTATTATTATTATTATTATTATTATTACTACTACTACTACTACTATTTATGGGAAAACAGATATAATAAGAACGGACAAGTCTCGTTCACTACGATTGGCAGGACATTTTATACGGATGGGGAATCAAAGAGCAGTATGTAAACTTCTTGTAGGAAAACCAAAGGGAAAATGGCCAGTAGGAAGGCCAAGAATGAGGTGGGAGAATAACATTAACCATAATTTTGAGGGAAATAGATTATACAGGGATAATTAAAATATCTGCTCATGATAGGGATATATAGAGAGCTTATGTTCGCGCTGCCATGAACCTACGGGTTCGATTTTACCAGTGAGTTAGTTACTGATTTTTCCAGGATGGTTTCTACGTGAACGTATTTTTTTCTCCAGTCAAAAATAATCCTACATGATCCCTTTAATATAACGAAACGAATCATATCAGCTGAATCAATCAATTTGTAAGCGAAATAGCGACCCCTAATGGGGATGAAGTAATAAAAAGTTATTGCGTGTATATATTCAAAAACTGAATGCATGCTGCCTAATTGGGAAGCTTAATGTATAATTAATTTTTAAATTGCTATTTAAAATTCTAACCGAGGCTCAGAGAATTTTTATTCCGTTACGTAGGTGTCATTGTGTTTCTGTAATGAAGCGTGCTAGGTTTCACTTGTGTAATGTGCTGTCAGCGGATTTATGATTGCTGTTGTCATTTAGGACAATATCATCATCATCATCATAGTACATTCACGAATTTAGGCCATTTGTTGACCTGTTTCGGCCTCAAGAGAAACACCATCCAGAAGTCTTTTGAGTGGACGTCCTGGTCTTCTTCTTCCTGCAGGTTGATATCTTAACATTAGTTTGGGTATTCTGTGATCTTCCATTCGATGAACATGTTGTATCCATCTTGACTTATAATCAGAAATTTTGTTTTCTAAAGATTCCATGTGTAATTCTTCTAAGATGTCTTCATTTTTTTTGTGATCTAGTAGTGTGTATCCTGCAGTCCTCCGAAGATATCTCATTTCAGCAGATCTAAGTCTCTGTATATCCTTCTGTTTCAACGTCCATACTTCGCTACCATACAAAAGAGTTGGAAGAGCCAGTGTTTTATACACTTTCAGTCTTGAATGCTTTTGGACTAACTGTGGCTTGAAGATAGAATTTATTAACCCTAAAATTCTTAAAAATTTAGATATTTTTGCATTTACATCCTTTTCTTCTTCATATGAGATATTGCATCCTAGATATGTAAAATTATTCACCTGCTCCAAAATTTTATTGTCCAGTACAATTTTACTTCTGACAGGATCTACACCTTGAAATGCCATAATTTTTGTTTTTTCTGTAGATATCTTTAATCCATATTCTTCTGTAATTTTGTTAAGTTCATACAGACCTTTCTGTAGATTATCTTCGGAATTTGCTATTATTATTTGGTCATCTGCAAACAATAGGGTGTTTAATTTTCTATTTTCTGATATTCTTATTCCAAATTTATATGTTTTGTTCCAGCAACATATTACTTCATTGATATAAATTGCAAAGAGTGTTGGGGATAGGGGGCAGCCTTGTCTCACACCACGATTTATAATTCCTTCTTCAGAAAATCTGTTATTTAATTTAATCTTTATGGTGTTGTCTTTGTAAATATTTTGTATGTTCTGCCGAAGTAAATTTGGTATATTTCTGTCTTCCAATATATTTAAGAGTTTTGATCTCTTGACTGTGTCGAATGCTTTTTCAAAATCTATGAAAGCAAAATGTGTTTCTAAGTTGAATTCTCTTCTTTTTTCAAGCAATAGTTTAACAGAAAATGCTGAATCAATACAAGATCGTCCTTTCCTAAATCCATTTTGACATTCCATAAGGAATTTTTCACTGAAACTTTTCAATTTTCCATTTAAAATGTCTGCATAAATTTTGTAGCATGTGTTTAACAAACTGATTCCCCTATAGTTGTCCATTTTTCTCTTGTCTCCTTTCTTGAACAGGGGTATAACAATGCTTGTCTTCCATTCTTGTGGTATATCTGCATTTTTGAATACATTATTAAAGAAGGACAACAGTCTTTCATGGAACTGTTTGCCTGCATATTTGTACAATTCAGAATTCAAACCATCTGTGCCAGTTGCCTTCCCATTTTTTAATTTCTTTAAACTATTGTTCAATTCTTCCAATGATATTATGGAATCTGTCTCATTATTATTTCGGAAAATTGTATCTTCATAGCTATTGTCAGTCCAAAGACTTTTATAATAATTGAAAAAATCTTCTTTTGTTACTCCGCAATTAATTTTGGTAGATTCTTTAATATCTTTATTCAAATGTTTTAATATTTTGAAGGCATTAGGTTGGAGCTTATGCAAATCTGATTCTAAATGTGTAACAAAATTTAACCATGTTTTCCTATGTCTCTTTCTTATTTCCCTCTTAACAATAGCTCTACAGCGTTTGAATTCTATTTCATTTTCTACTTTCTTTGTGTTCAAATATTTTTTATAAGCTGCATTTTTTTCTTCAATCAATTGTTTTATTTGATCATCCCAGATTTTTAGAGTTCTATTTCTTCTTTGTTGTATATTTACTTTTCCTAAAGTTTCATTAGCTGCATTTTGAATTATCATTTTAATGTTTTTCCATTCTTCTTCGACATCATTACTTTCTGGAGTTGTAGCCATATATTGCTGAATTCTTCTCGAATATAACCATTTAATGCTGTCATCATAAAATAATTTTACCTTGTACTTTTGTTCTATGCTCTGTTGTTGTTTCTTCTTTTTTAACCATCTTGGTGGAAATCTTATTCTTGCTTCTACTAGGTAGTGATCTGAACCAATATCATATCCTCTGTAGGCTCTGACATCGAGAAACAATTTAAAAATCTTATTATTTGCAATGAAATAATCAATGATTGATTTTGAGTCCTGACGATGCCAGGTATATTTATGTATGTTTCTATGATTGTAAAAGGTATTCGTTATTTTCAGTTCATTGTAGATAGCAAAATCTGTTAATCTTGTCCCATTCCTATTGCTGGTTGGTTCGCCAAATGTTCCAATATTATTGTTGACTTGAGCATTGCCCACTCTGGCATTTAAATCTCCTATTATGAGAATGTAATCATTTCTATTAATTTTGCTATAAATTTCTTGTAATATTTTATAAAATTCTTCATTGTCTTCTTCACGGCCTTCCTCTGGTGCATATACACCAAGAACTGTCAAATTACCTCTATTTATTTTCAGTCGAAGCTCTAATATTCTTTCATTCCAGTAAGTGTAGTGTTGAATTTTATTTCTTATGGTTTTATTAATCCAAATCATTACTCCAGCTTGTCCATGGGTTTTCCTGTCGACACCGCTATATATTTGTACATAATTTTGTGTTTCTTTCGTTCCTTTAAGTTTCTTCTTAGTCTCTGTAGTTACTGCAATATCAATGTTTCTATTTTTAAATATACTGTCTAGTTCCTCTTCTTTTTCATGGATGCTTCGGACATTCCAGGTTGCATATCTTACAATATCATTGTGCCGTTTTCTTTTAACCATATTTCTTTGCTGTGGGTCGTCATATTTCAATTCCTTCTGGCTTTTTTCGTGTTGAGACTTGAAAGTAGTTTTGAAGTTCCTTAGGACAGGTTACTGGCCCGACGCTAAGTAGTCCAGTGGTAGGGCTGCTACCTTTTAGTCTCTGGACAGACATTAGGATACCGCATTTACTCAGTACCTGATGGAACGGTTATACCGCCGTGACTCGGTCCTCAGAGCCTCGTTTGTGAAAACAGGTTGTACCACGAGAAGGTGAGGATGAGAATTGGGTAGGAGAGGTTATACACACGTCACTACCCCTTACAACCCCATCTAATATATAAAAATGAATATTACAATTACAAAGAAATAAACGTTATCTCAGTCAGAGCATAAATTTATTACGTCGACGTTTCAATCTCCATATGTGAGATCATTTTTAAGACATGGCTATTTATAAATTTATTATACATAGTTACCATCACAAGACAATTTTAGTTTATATATATATATATATCACTACCAGTTATATTATATGGGTGCGAAACATGGACTCTTACTTTAAGGGAGGAAAGGAGATTACGAGTATTTGAGAATAAAGTTCTTAGGAAAATTTTTGGACCAAAGAGAGATGAACAGACAGGTGAATGGAGAAGACTACATAACAATGAACTACATGGTCTTTATAGGAAGCCAGATATAATAAGAACAGTTAAGTCCCGTAGACTGCGATGGGCAGGACATGTTGCGCGTATGGGGAATGAAAGACGTGCATGGAAACTTCTTGTAGGAAAGCCAGAAGGAAAACGCCCAGTTGGTAGACCAAAAATGAGGTGGGAGAACAACATTAACTATGATTTGAGGGAAGTAGATTATACAGGGAATGATTGGAAAGCATTAGCTCAGGATAGGGATGTATGGAGAGCTTATGTCCGTGCGGTCATGAACCTACGGGTTCGATAGTGCCAGTGAGTAAGTAAGTATATCACAAATTTAAATGAATAAATTTAAAATTCCAATTTATAATTAAAAATATTTTAGCAAGGAATCATATGTTCCACACCATTCATTTAAATCTTTTTGTTTATTTAATGGTTTATTTTGTTCTTTTTTATATAAACAAAATATATGACGAATAAACTAAAAACTAACTAACTAACTGGCACTATCGAACCCGTAGGTTCATGGCCGCGCGGACATAAGCTTTCCATATATCCTTATCCTGAGCCAATATTTTCCAATCATCCCCTGTATAATCTACTTCCCTCAAATCATAGTTAATATTCTCGAATGCAAGAAGAAATGTTACCCAGAAAAAAACATTAGATTAGAGTCCACGTGAAAGAAGAAAGAAAGATAGAAAGAAAGAAAGAAAAAAGAAAGATAGAAAGAAAGAAAGAAAGGAAAAAGAAAGAAAGAAAGTGCTTGAAACTCATGGATGGAAGAAATAAGAACTGGAATGAGAACACGAGGACTAGATTACACGGAGTGGATGGATAGAAACGAGTGGAGAAGAAAGATAAAACTTTAGGCACAGAAATATGTGTAAACATTTAAAATCGGGTCGGCTCGAGGAATGAGATGAGATGAAGTTCCTATATTTATAGGGATCTCTGAACGACAAGGGTGTCGGCCGACCAGTCCTGACACACGCCGTCACAGGGGTGGATGAATTAAATTAAACGTAATGGATGAGATGAGTATGGAGAAATGGTGGAATGAAATTTGTGGCATGGGAAAACCGGAGAAACCCGGAGAAAACCCTACCCCAGCTCAGTTTCGTCCACTACGAAAACCACTTGGAGTGACCGAGACTCGATCTCGGGACCCCAGCGGTGAGAGGCTAGCGTCAAATCGCTTGTATATATATATATATATATATATATACTAGCTAATACCCGGCGTGCGCTACTACTCCTAAATAAATGTTAATCTGTTTATACGTTTAGTTGAATAAGTAAAAGGAAAAGTAATTATAAATTTTCTCTCTTCGTAATAGCAGCTAAAACAACCAATAAACTAATTAATTCTATTTCCAAACTACCTTTCATACAATCCAAATAGTAAATAAAATGTCATCTTCCATAATTTAATATTCAAGCAATCACTATAAGGTAAAGCTATATCCTAATTATTTTTAGATACAACATGCTGATTACCCGGCATTGCTCGGGAATCTACGTATCCCGATTGTTGTAACTTGCATTAAAATTGAGCTGGAAAAAGACAAAATTCGTATAAAAAGGAATACCAGCCGTCGTGTTGCTTATATTACTTGCCAGGGAAGCTACTTATCCCGATTCTTTCTTGGCATTAAATGAAGGGACAAAAATGGAAATGGGTTATTGTGAGTTATCCGTTAAAAATGCTGCTTCTTCTACACAGTTTTTCAAGCATCAAAAAGGAAAACCTTTGAAAAGCGGAGATAAAGAAGATATTTTGAATGTTTTGAAACCTCCCTTCCTAGGATTTCTCCCAAAATGAATAGTAATTCAATCTATATTATTTAACTGAGCCCCCCCCTAATCTCATTAGTAATAGTTGTTATATCACTAGTAACACTATACTATTATCTACGAATTTCATATTCATCCTTCATCATTTTAAGAAGAGATTCAAGTTGAATCTCAACCACAAATAAAAAGAAATTAGATTCCATTATTATTTTAATTTCAGCCTTCTCAACTCTAGTTTAGTGAAAAATATCCTATATCAGCCATTGGAGGATGTGGTGAAAAAAACAGCAGGATTTACAGGTGAGTTAGCATGGAGCATATATTCTGCTCGTAGACCTAACGAAATTAAATGCAGGATATCTATCGGCATCACAGAAAAAACGTAAACGCCTGATTAGATAGAATCATATATAATTTTTGTCATAAATAAATAAAAAATGTAAGATTCTAATTACACTGGTCGACAAGGGTTTCTTCACAAGAAATCTGATTAGTGAATCCAGTGCATTTTTTCATACTGAATTCAGATATGTAGTCAGAATTTTTCCATCAGGCACAGTTTTTTTGTGACAGCTACTTTTTTAAAATTTATTTTAGCATTCTCTTTGACCTGTCATATGAACTTTACCTTATATGTAGCGATTTTATTCAAGTTGTATTTAAGGGTTGTCTCTGATGAGCACGGTGAGCGTTTTCATCAGCAAATTTCCACAATGGAAAAGAGGTACCAAGGCAAGTGGTGTTCTAATATGTGGCTGACTACTGTTGGGCCAAGAAGAGAGATGTTCCAAATGCAAAATATGCCCGAAAATCACCATCTACCACTACTAGGTAAGTCAGAATGAGTTAGAGATAAATGGATTTTATTAAAAATAATAAAAATTATAAAATATGTAGATGAATATCACAGAAAACTCTTGCCTGATAGGAAAAAAACTGAAATGATATTTAAAATCAGGATGAAAAATACTTCTAAAATCTCATATTTTTATTCTTGTGAAAGAAAAAAAAGTTCATTTTTGTTACCAGTGTTATTGGTATTATCTTGTATTCAGTCTTATTTCCCGTAAAATACTATGTAGCCTAAGAAAAATGCTTCTATCTTTGACACTTTCATAGACTATTCGCCCATATGGCGGGTAAAAGTAGAATCACGATTCCCCCAATAGACGGAGTCGGCGGAGGAATACCTTAAGCAAGTTTGTTTACAATACAACTGGAACTTAGCTAGGATGCCGTATAGCCCAGTGTGGCCAACTGAAAACAAGAATATATTTTTATTCAATGCTCCAGTTTGTCATTTCGGCATTTATGGTGTTCTCTCCTTGCATTGGCTTAATTGTAACCCACTTGTGAAGTTGGGGCTCCTAGAAGGCGGAATTACGTTACCCCGATAATATGATTGGTCATAAATGATAATGATGAGCCTGAAGACTTCTTAACCTAAACTTAACCTAAATTCCAGACCATGGGCAACCATAGGAATAATTCACTTTTAAGAAAAAAATCCTAAGGTTTGACCGGGAATCGAACCCTGCGCCTCGTTGTACCGAAATCACCTTTTCGGTACGTAAAAATTACGTAACAACTACGTAACAATTACGTCATCGTGTCTTCCCTCTACAGTGATCTTATAGAACAGTGCCAAGTTCCTGCATTCGTTGTCCTCTCCTACATACCTCCCCCTTCCTTCTTTATGCGCTGCGTGTTACTGCGCATCTTCCCCTCGTTATCAAAGGCCTCAAATAAGCTGTGCAAGTGAATATCAGTGGCATCATCAACTTTGGAATCGTCTAGGTCAGATCGACGGTAGCTCGAAGGAGCTGTTTGGTTTTCTTCAGTCCCATAAGCCAGGGTAGGGCAACCAGGACTGTGTACCCTAGCCCTTAGCTGGACTGGATTGTGTGTGTGCATGTATGTATGTTTATTATTATTGTTATTGCCTTTTCTTTTGATTACCGAATTTATATTATTTAATTCATGTATTTTCTTTCAAAGGTCAAGAAGATAAACTTTTGTTATATTATTTGTATTTCAGTTATCAGACTCATGATGTTTATTAAAAGTTGCATTTTAGTTAACTTATGTTTACTATTTGCGTAGCTAGTCATGTTTGGTATTGATTTATATTCTAAAGCTTTCTCAAGCTAATTTAACCCCCTTTTCCTTCTAGCTTCCACGATTATAATACTGTTTAGCGTTCAGTATTATATGTTAAATAATTTTCAAAGGAAAGGTGGATTAATCTTTGCCTTCTATGGGCCCGGGCAAAGGAATGTCGATATAGTTTTCTCAAAACTTTCAAACTCAATGTAATTATAAAGGATTGGTAGGATCACGCGCGCGGTGCATCGTAAACAGAAACGCTGACCACTAGCCCATGAGGCTGATAAAAAGAACAAGAATATTATTTCAATAAATTAAGTTACACAGTGCATATAAGTTAAGTCGTTAATACAGCAATTCACCATACCTACACACATATTGAGCTAGCTACAACTCCTAGTTAATTTCTAATGTGTAATGATTTAAGATAATTGCAATGAATAAAATTAATGAATTGCTGTGTGAAATAACTGCGGAGCAGACTGCTGTCACTCGATGTGCTATTTATTAAAGCACTACTAAGTTTGTCTACACCGTAGTAATATAATGGCGCTCTGCTTCGCCATATGGCAATGTATGCAAATCATGTAATAATGACTAAGTAACTCATTAGTACGTCTGGTTATGACGTAATAAAGGAGCACTTGTTCCCTCATAATGTATCGCTGAATTATGGGCTTATCAATCCTAGATTATATCAGTCAGTAATATAGCACATCATTAATAATACCAAACTATTACACATGGCTCTAGATTCCAAGTATCCTGCCGAATGTTCTGAAGGGAAATAGAATTATGTTTATCAAAGTATGATATAGTCAGATAGAGGAAATTCTCCAAAACAAATCCAATTTAATGAGAGATCCATCCATCCATCCATAGTAATTCTGCCCGAAGGCAGGTCCTTCACTGCAATCATAGCATTTTCATGCTATGCTTGCAGCTTTACTAGGGAATTGTAGGTGTGGTAGCTTTCCGTTGCTTTCCACACTGGTGAAGGATGATGATGATAATGATAAGGATGATTATGACGATGGCCATATGATTTCGGGGACCGTTCTTCTTCTTCTTCTTCACGGTTTAGGCTTATTTACTAGCCTGTTCCGGCTCCAAATTGCTGCTCTTTCCATCTTTTCCTTGGTCTTCCCAAACTTCTTCTTCCTCGTGGTGAATAGTTGTATGCTGCTTTTGGTACTCTATTCTCAGTCATCCTTGCAAAGTGGGGACCGTTTGGGCCTTAAAGTTTTCCTGACATTTGTCTTACAGGTGAGGAAAAACCCCGATAAAAACCTCACCCAGAAAAACTGCCCCGACCAGGAATCGAACCCGGGCCCGCTGCGTGACAAGGCAGCACGCTACCTCGAGACCACAGCGGTGGACTTAATGAGAGATATTCGAAGTTAAATAAATGTATTGATATATGTAGATGATATCTCAATAATACAGAATAATGAAGAGAACTTAAACAACGTTCAGTATAAAGTTCAGTCAAATTGGCAGCGAATATGATTTGAAAATATGCACAAAAATGACAAAAGCAATGGCCCATGGAGGAAAATACCCTCTACGCTGCAAAATAATAATAGAAAACAAAATAATGGAAAAAGAATATAATTTTTATTAACTTGGATGCAATATAAGCTGTGATATATACAGAGACTTAGAAACCAAATTGAACAAATTTCAGTCAGTTCGTGGGACAATAAATATAATGCTCCGCAATAAAACTCGAAATGACACAAAATTAAAGTTTTATAAGATAAGGCTGTGCCGGTATTAATGTTCGGTGGCGAATCTAGGATATTACAGGAAAGAGATAGAAGTAAGATTCGATCGGATGAAATGCGGTTCCTTCGTATGGTAAAAGGCTGCACAAAAATGGATCTGATAAGAAATAAAATATAAGAGACGAATTGAACATATACAACTGAAATCAGAAAATATAGGAATATAAAGATAATTGGAAACCCCACCTGGATGGTATGAATAACGAAAGAATCCCAGCACAGCGTATAACTCAACCTCAGGGAAGAAGAGATATGGGACGTCCGAGGAAAAATGGTTATAACAGTATTAAGACGGAACAAGCAAGATTGCCTAATCCCTGCAAGGAAGATGATATTAGAAGTTCAATTTTTGTCAATGCATAATACTGAAATCCCAGTTGTATATATATATATATATATATATACATATATATATATATACATATATATATATATACAACTGGGATTTCAGTATTATGCATTGACAAAAATTGAACTTCTAATATCATCTTCCTTGCTTGTTCCGTCTTAATACTGTTATAACCATTTTTCCTCGGACGTCCCATATCTCTTCTTCCCTGAGGTTGAGTTATACGCTGTGCTGGGATATATATATATATATATATATATATATTAATATATAAAAATTTCGTGTCACGTTGTTTGTCCGCGATGGAATCCTAAACCACTTAACCGATTTCAATAAAATTTTGCGCACTGTGTGCAGTTTGATCCAACTTGAGATTTAGGGTAGTTTTTTAACTAAATTTATAGTCGCATTATTTTTTATTGCTAATCATATGTTTATTATTTAACAAAGAATTATAATTACCTGTGAGTTCCATACGATTCTAACAGATGGCAGTGTAATTATCAGTGAGTTCCATACGATTCTAACAGATGGCGGTGTAGGGTAATTTGGTAAGGTAATTGGTTTATTATTTAACAAAGAGAGATCCAGATGGCTGTGCTTTTTGTTGCAACCGCAAATTTCAATTGAATTACAAATATTGATTATTTCATAATTTAAGTGTGTTCAGTGTTTATTTTATTTTCAATATCATTAATTTCGTGTGTAAGTATTAGCTTTAAGTAATCTGGCTGAAAGACAGCAACTTAATTTAAATTTTTAACATATATCTTAGCCACAGCAACGCGTGGCCGGGACTTCTAGTATATATATGGATGCGAAACATGGACACTTGGTTTAAGGGACGAGAAAATATTAAGAGTATTTGAGAATAAAGTTCTTGGCAAAATGTCTTGAACCAAAGCGATGAAGAGACAGGCGAATGGAGATAACTACATAACAGTGAGCTACGTGATCTTTATAGGAAGCCAAATATAATAAGATCAGTTAAGTCTCGTAGACTGCGATGGACAGAACATGTGACACGAATGGGGAATGAAAGAGATGCCCGGAAGCTTCTTGTAGGAAAATCAGAGGGAGAACGCCCAGTTGGTAGACCAAGAATGAGGTGGGAGAATAACATTAACAACGATTTGAGGGAAATAAATTATACAGGAGTTGATTGGAAAAATATCAGTTCAGAATATGGATGTATAGAGGGCTTATATCCTCGCGGTCATGAACCTACGGTTTCGACAGAGCTAGTGAGTTAGTTTAGCATAATATTGAATACTATTCCACCACTGTGGACTCGAGGTAGTATTACTGACTCTTACACAGAGGGTTCGATTCCCGGTCGGGACAAGTTTTTTCCTGAATGATAGTTTCTTTTTCGAGTTTTTTCCTAAACTGTAAGACAAATGTCAGGAAACTTTAAGGCCCAAACGGTCCCCGAAATCGGACAGCCATCGTAATCATCATTATCTTATTCGGCATGTTTAGTATGAATGTGTGTTTCAATGGTGCGTTTCGTCTTGATGTGTTGTGTCGGAAGAGTCCCTGACATTGAACTGATGATTCATTCAGGGACGTCTTCCATGTCTTTGTGTGGTCGAAAAGGTATTATGTGATCCAGAGTTTTAAATCCCTCTCCCGACAGGTTGTGTCACTGGAAGGCCCGCGTACCGTGTGGCACATAAAAGTACCTATAAGTTGAGAAGTTAAACTGTATTAATGGAATGGAGCATAGTGACCTCCACAGTGTTTCGTAATGAATATTAAAAAATATTAATTAGCTACACTCAATCATTATAAACTAAAAAAGAACGATAATTTACATTCCTCATAACTAAAACTATTCACAAAATTACTTAGATGAAGCATTACACGATCCCTTAGTCGCACTAAGCAAGCTTATACAATATATGTTTTTTAATTATTTATTTAATCTGATGGAATTAAGGCCTACAGAAACTCATATCGCCTTTGTTGACTTCATAAAGGCTTTTGACAAAGTAAACAGAAATATATTATTACAAATTTTAGCTGATGATAACGTTCCACAACAATATATTACTAATATCTTCAACATCTATAAAGATAATAAAATCTCTGTTAAACAAGATGGCAAACTATCTTCTTGGAAAAAGATCAATACTGGAGTAAGATAGGGATGCGGACTTTCACCGGTGATTTTCATTATATATATATGAATAGAATAATAAACGAATGGAGGAAAACACAAGGAGGATATATACCCATCAATAGGAACCTCAAACGGGATGCTATTCTTTTTGCAGACGGTTTAGCGCTTCTGGCACTTTCCGAAAATGATTTGCAACGATCAATTTATAATTTGCAAAAAACAGCTGCCAAATTTAATATGGAAATATCTTTTAACAAAACTAAAATTATGGCATTTCATGGGAAGGACCTCATACAAAGTAAAATCAGTCTCCAGAATAAAATTTTAGAGAGATCTAATCAATTTAAATATATTGGAAATGTATAAGTTAGTTTGTTATTAAATAATTATTTATTCTGTTATAGTTTGGCAATCTCTGACATTGGGTGCAAGGAAGTTCCATGTTCTGGCAAATTAAACTATAAAAGATAATGAAGCATGACGTTAAAAAAATATTTTGGGTGACATTGAAGAGCCGAAAATTATATAAATAATAAAATGTTCGACAATAATTAATTTTCGGGATTAAAATAAGACATAAACTAATTACCTAACTGACTTTACCGAAACATGTGAGCACAATGAGAAAAAAATAGAAACGTTAGAAAACTGAATTAAATCGTTACCGTGCTTTTTTACTACGATAGAGAGTCAAGTCTTCTGAAAAGAAGAAAGGGCTGACCTATAACTTAAAGCTGTTTATCAAGCTCAGGTTTCGGGTAATTCTTCAATCTGAGACAGGCGAGAAGATCCATTGTGGTCACGAGAGCTGGCTTATCGTGTACCTCGTGTTTCAATCTTGATATGTCTCACCTATCATTATTTGAAAACGTTCTCTAAAAACGCAATCGTATGTATGACTTTATTGAAAATTCTCTAGAAGTCAAATGCTGATAAATAGATAGTCATCACACATATACAAAAACATAAACATCGACATTTTTATAATTAGATTTTGTAAATAAAAATAAGAATAAATTTTATTTACAAATAACTGTTATACACGATTCTGACACCCGAATGAGCAAGTGCTCGTCTCGAGTACAGTTCAGTGACAGAAATAATACAAATAGAATTATACATATAATAATAACAGTTAAGTCTCGTAGACTTCGATGGGCAGGACATATGGCATGAATGTAGAATGAAAGACATGCAAAGAAGCTTCTTGTAGGAAAACCAGAGGGAAAACGCCCAGTTGGTAGACCAAGAATGAGGTGGGAGAATAACATTATCTATGATTTGAGGGAAGTAGGTTATACAGGGGATGTTTGAAAAGCATTAGCTCAGGACATGGATGTATGGAGAGCTTATGTCCGCGCGGCCATGAACCTACGGGTTCGATAATTCTAGTGAGTTAGTTAGTTAGTTAGGCCTATGTAAATAAAAACAAAAAGAATAATATACTGGAACATAAATCTGCCAGTGTTTCTCTCTCTCTCTCTCTCTCTCTCTCTCTCTCTCTCTCTCTCTCTCTCTCTCTCTCTCTCTCTCTCTCTCTCTCTCTCTCTTCTCTCTCTCTCTACTTGAATGATATATTTTAAATATTCTATTAACTCTTCTTTTGAAACAAACATACGCATCCACGTGAACACATCAAAAAAGCTATGCATATAAAATGCACGCATAGTTTTTATCTCTTTCCAAAATACATATTTACTATATGTGGCACAGCGATTTATTTGTATACATTAAAAATCAAACCTTGCATTTAATGTTATTTTCTATAATCTTCTGCCCTAGGGCAGCTCCTTCAGTGCGATTATAACACTTCGAAGCTATGCTTTGCAGTTTTACTGGGGAATAATTTTGCCATGGGAATAATAAATTCAATCTAGTCCAGAGAGATATCAGATCACAGTACAGTTTTAAAAAAATCTTAGCACTTTGCTATGGCAGTGAGGCATGGACTTCGAGAAAAGGAGAAAATAGCAAGATAACTTCTAGTGAAATGAAATTCATGATATATATATATATATATATATATATATATATATATATATATATATACAGCAGGATATACCAAATGGGATCACATACGCAATGAAGATATATTGAAAGAACTACGTTTAGAACCGGTCATTGAATTCATACATAGATACCAGAATAACTGGATGAATCATTTGGGACGAGTGAGTTCAGATAGAGTTCCCAAGGTCATGCTTCGTTATTCTCCAACAGGGAAGAGATTTCTGGGCCGTCCAAGGAAACGCTGGATACAAAATTCACCGGTGAGATCGTAACAGGCCTATAGGCCTAAGACTTGGTTGGATGAAGAAGAAGAGACTAGAGAATTATAGGTGTGGTAACTTCCAGTTGCTTTCCACACAGGGGATGATGATGATGATGTTTGGGGACCATTTGGGCTTACATTCCGAAAAAAAAAACTCTCCCAAGAAGCTTGTTCTAACCGAGAATCGAATCCGGGCCGCTGCATGACAAGGCAGCACCGATATCTCGAGGCCAAAGCGGTGGACATATTTCATGTAATGTTTCAGAAAATACAAAAAAAAAATGCTCATATTCTAAGAATGAACAAATCCCTGTGTTCATCATCATCATCTGCATTCATGGATTAGGTCTGTTGACCCGTTCCGACTTCAGCCCATCTCTCTCTAGGTCTGCCTACCTCTCGGGTGCCTTCAGGTTTGTATTTTGTTATTTGTTTTGGATATCTATCTTCATTCATTCTGTCTATGCGTTGCTTCCATTTTTTCTATATGTATCTATTTTATCAGTTATTGCAAATATTTCAAGTGCCTCTCTTATTTCTGTGTTCTTGATTCTGTCTTCCTTATTGCACCCTTTAACAGATCTAAAAAAATTCATTTCTGCTTCCGTTATCCTACTTAGATCTTGGTTTTTATGTATCCAGGCTTCTGAACCATAGAGCAGTACCGGTACTGCCAACGTTTTATAAAATTTCAATTGGGTCTCTCTTGTTGTTTTGTTATTTAGTGATCGTTTTATCCCTGTGTTAAAACATACAATTCTGAGATTTTTAATGTAGATTGTATTTTTCACCGAATGTGCAGTTTTATTTGTATTCGTAGCGAATAAACCAGTGGTGGACATATTTTAGTCGCTATGGCATACTGACTGACTGTAGACATTGTTTTATTGCTTTGCTTCGTGATTTACTACTGACACATCAGCAAGATTCATACTCCACCTGGCGCTGGAATACTCAACTACCAACATCTGTATCTGAACTTTTTATTTCTGTATCAGAAAAATAAATGTATATTCCAACAAATCGTTTCACATAAGATATGTTGAATTTAACAGAACATTATAGCTGTTTTTTATGGATATAAACATAGATTACACCTATTTCCAACAAGATTTATTGTACAATATTATCTAAAGATAAAAAATGCAGTAATTGATCGTCGTAACTACGAGACAGCATTGCTCAACAAGCGACCTTGTGTTGGGTTACCCGATCGAGATAATGGACAATGACAGCTAATGTGTGTCATTATTTCGCCTGATTACTATATGCCAATAGATAAATAAGCAATCAAATAAATTAAATCAGTATATGAAATAAAAAATAGAATCGCACAAACAAAACAAGCAATAAATGTTTTAAACTTTGTTTGGTGAAGCAAAAATATTACACAAAATAGAAAATTACAAATATATCAAACCATAATTTAGAGCATTTTAACATAAGGTGCTGAAGTCTGGCAAATTCCTACCAGGGAAATGAAAAGAATTTTAAGTACAGAAATGGGTGTTTTAAGAAGATCAGCTGGAAAATCTAGAATGGATAGAATACGTAATAAAGAAATAAGGGAAATTATGGGTGTACAAGAGAAGCCGGACATTATAGACATTATAGAAAAAAAAATTACAGTGGTATGGCCATGTCAAAAGAATGCCAGAGCAAAGATTGCCAAAAATTGTCATGGAATGGATCCCAATGGAAAGGAGGAAGAGAGGAAGACCGGAGAAAACTTGGATAGAAAGGGTGCAAGCAGCTATGAATATCAGAGGAATGGAGGAAGATCAATGGAATGGCGTTTGGTTTCCGGAAGACGGCGGCAGCTGCCATGATACCGGATGATGATGATGATGATGATGATATACTGTATAGGGATTAATAAATGTATATGTTTCTGGGGGGGGCACGCCGTAGCGTAGTGGTTAAGGCACTGAGTTACAAGCCGGAGGGTCGAGGGTTCAAGTCCCATTGGGGTCAGGATTTTTAAACTGATCCAAACCCTGGGGTCGACTCAGCCTCTAACTGAAATGAGTACCAGACGCTTGTTCTGGGGTAAAGGCGGCCGTCACGCAGGGCTGACAACCCGGCTGACATAAAGTGCCGATTGTCTAGAAAAAGTGTGAGCCTTAGCCTCCTACTACCTACCCCAAGGGCCTCCGGGCCTGTTGTGGGATCACTTTTATATGTTTCTGGTGTTATCGAAATTATCATTTTTAAATAATGTAATTCCATCCACCCATAGTAATTCTGCCCGAGGGCAGATCTTTCTCTGCAATCATGGCATTTCCATGCTATGCTATGCTTTGCAACTTTACTAGGGAATTGTAGGTGTGGTAGTTTCTCGTTGCTTTCCACACCGGTGAAGGATGATGATGATAATGATAAGGAAGATGGTGATGACCACATGATTTCAGGGACCGATTGGGCCTTAAAGTTTTCCTGGCATTTGTCTTATAGGTGAGGAAAAACCCGATAAAAACCTCACCCAGAAAAACTGTCCCGAACGGGGATTAAACTCGGGCCCGCTGCATGACAAGGCATCACGCTACCTGGAGATCACAGCGGTGGACATAATGTCATTAAGTTACTAAAATATACTTGCTTATATTTACATAATTTTTTCGGGGGTTTTCCTCACCTGTAAGACAAATCAAAATGCCAAGAGTTCAACGGGCCCCGAAAATCATCCGGTTATCTTCATTATGATGATGATGATGATCATCATCATCATCATCATTATTTCACCTGTGTAGAAAACAACGGGAAGCTACCACACCTGTAATTCCCTAGTAAAGCTACAAAGCATAGCATGAAAGTGCGGAAAACTATAGAACAGAATATTTTCATAAAATCAAAGCATCATGCTAGGTATGGTAGCAGTTCGATTCCTTCCAGTTCCTGAATTTTTGTCATGGTCGTTCTTGCAGTTTGGGGTCCGGTCGAATATGAACTAGCGAGCCTAAAAATTTCAAAAACTCGTTCCAGTTGTTGAGAATAAAGATCATCTTGACTGCACTCCCAATTGGAACAAACTCCCAATGAATCAAACCAAAATTCCACCAGACACACAACTTTACAATAAAAATCGACATTACTCATAAGACAACCTAATAATTGAAAATTGTTAATATCCGTATAATTCAACTCTGGTGAAGTGGAAGAGAAGACCTTACGATCTTAACTCCATCAGGTAAAATAAACTATTATTATTATTATTAACTATTGTTATTTATTATTATTATTATTATTATTATTATTATTATTATTATTATTATTATTATTATTATTATTATTATTATTATTATTATTATTCATACATTTAAAAAACATATGAATCATGGGGTGTCACAGTAAATTTACAAACAAACAGAATATCTGGCAATAAATAGCAATGAAAGAGAAAATTTAATATTGGAAGAAGGTATCCAAATAAAGCAAGTGAAACAAACTAAATATTTGGGAATAATTATGGATAACATTGTTACAAATAAGGAAATTAGAAACATAATGGAAGCAGAAGAAAGCATAATTAAAAGAATTCAGGAGAAGGAATTGAAGTGGGTAGGACATGTTTCAAGAATGGAAGATGAGCGATGGCCGAATCAACTATATGAATGGCATCCGACCAGAAACAAAGAAAAGAGGGAGACCAAAGTTAACATGGAAGAAAAACATGAAGACAGTAACGCAAGCTAAAGGGCTAAGCATAGAAAATGCCCGAGATCGTAGGCTTTGGAGGTTTGGCACGGGAAGACGGCAGCAGCTGTAAAAATCCGAATATAGTTTACTATTATTATTATTATTATTATTATATCTGGCAATAAATAGCAATGAAAGAGAAAACTTAGTATTGGAAGATGGAATCCAAATAAAGCAAGTGAAACAAACTAAATATTTGGGAATGATTATGGATAACATCGAAGGTATAGGCAAAGAGAACATAAAACATAGAATTGAATTGAGTAGCAAAATAATATCATCATTAAATTCCATATGGTGGGATAAGCATATTTGGAAAGACACAAAGAAATATATTGGTAAAACATTGGTGGAATCTGTTGCAATGTACGGAAGTGAGGTATGGACAATCAATAAGTACTACAAGAATAGACTAATAGCTCTAGAAATGGATTATTTACGAAGAAGTGCCAGAAAGTCTAAATTAGAACGTGTCACAAATAAGGAAATTAGAAACAAAATGGAAGCAGAAGAAAGCATAATTGAAAGAATTGAGGAAAAGGAATTAAAGTGGTTAGGACATGTTTTAAGAATGGAAGATGAGCGATGGCCGAAGCAACTATATGAATGGCATCCTAACAGAAAGAAGAAAAGAGGAAGACCAAGGTTAACATGGAAGGAAAACATGAAGACAGTAATGCAAGCTAGAGGGCTAAGCATCGAAGATGCCCAAGACCGTAGGCTTTGGAGGTTTGGCACGGGAAGACGGCAGCAGCTGTAAAAACCCGAAGATAGATAGATAGATTATTATTATTATTATTATTATTATTATTATTATTATTATTATTATTATTATTATTATTATTATTATTACAAATGGCGATTGTGAACTTAAAGATAGTTCAACAACCAATACCAAGTAAATACAGAAAATAAATAAGATACTACAAAACATTAGAAGGGTATATTCATAAAATGGATATTCAACAAAAACTTAAACTTTAAAACAAAAACTTAGAATATAAACTTGTGTCGATGGAAATGGATTTCATAATCAGAGCAGCAAGATGTTCAAAATTAGAAAAAAGAAGAAATACTATCATACGAGAAAAAAAATTAATGTTAGTTATTCAGTATTAGATTATATAAGATATAAGCAATTAAATTGGTATGGTTACGTACGACGAATGCAAGAAGATATGTTACCCAGAAAAAAATTGGAATGGTGTCCACTTGGAAGAAGAAAGAAAGGAAGACCTCGGAAGACGTGGATGCAAGAAATAGGAACTGGATGAGAACAAGAGGAGTGGAGGACATGGAGTGGATGGAGAGAGACGAGTGGATAAGGTAAATAAAACTTCTTCTTCTTCCATCCAAGTATTAGGTCAAGGCCTGTTACGATCCTATAGAAAATTTCATAGGACGGCCGAGAGATCTTCGTCCTCTTGGTATATAATTATAAACAGCTTTGGGGATCCGATTTGAACTCATTCTTTCAAGATGGTGTTTCCAATTTAGTTGGTACTGTTTAATATATTCCGAAATTGGCGCAGTCTTCAATTCTTTTAAGATATCGGTGTTCCTTTTCCGATCCCAGCTGGTGTAATCCGCTGTTCTGTGCATGAATCTCATTTCACAAGCCGTTATTCTGCTTTCATGTTGTTTTTTTAGTGACCATGCTTCGCTACCATAGGTCAACACTGATCTAGCCAAAGTGTTATATAAACGTAATTGGGTGTTTATTATTTTGTACAAGGGATGGTTTCATAACTTGATTAATAATTCCCAAACTTTTATTACAACTAGTAATTTTTTCAGGGATATCCTTTTCATCCCAGATAGAGAGATAATATCGAAGATATTTAAATTGATTAGACCTCTCTAAAATTTTATTCTGGAGACAGATTTTACTTTGTATGGGGTCGTTCCCATGAAATGCCATAATTTTAGTAAATAAAACTTTAGGCACAGAAATATGCATAAACATTAAAATCTGTATTATATAAATAAATATTCATAACAATATATAATTATAAAGATACAAACTTAAATTCTTACAAGAGAAAATCAATATTTTAATTAGTCAATATTTTTAAAATTCATTTAAAAAACACCGTTGAGCTTACTATTTAAACATTTAAAATGTAAAATAGCTACCTGAAATCTCCGTCGTCCTCAACTTTGAAGTACTTTCGGAACATATGCTCCATCCTCAGCCCTATAAAGTTGAGGACGGCAGACATCGCAGATACCTATTTTATATTTGAATTAGTTCTCTCATAAAGGAAAGATCAAATCGGATTATATCGATTTCCCCTCAACCATATGAGAGATTTACATAATGTCACGATACATTATATTTCATAAAATAAAATAAGTTAAAATACCTTCTTAGGTAAAATCCGTCGTCCTCAACTTTTAAAATATGTTATCTTTATGCCTGTAGGCCTTTCAGGACATCCGTCCCATCTTCAGCAGTTCATTCTTCGCTACAGCATCAAACATCAACCTGGATGCTGTAGCGAAGAATGAACTGTTGAAGATGGGACGGATGTCCTGAAAGGCCTACATGCATAAAGATAATATATTTTAAAAGTTGAGGACGACGGATTTTACCTAAGAAGGTATTTTAACTTATTGTTTTATGACTCTCCACCTCAACGGTTTTAACAATGAATTTTATTAGTATTGATTCTATTTCATGTTTTGTAGTAGTAATAGGACTTTATTAGACAAAAGTAAGATATTTATAATATTATTTACAAATATGGGTCGCACGGGCAGTAAGCCGTACGTGCTGTTGACAGTCTATTACAATAAAGTAATAATTGGTACTATATAAAGAAAAACAAAAAGAAAGAAAACAATAACATTACAATTACATAAAGAAAACACAATAATATTACAATTACATAATAATACAATAGCATTATACATTAATTAAGTTATGTATAATTATAAAGAATTAATTTTATTGCATTTTGGTAACATATATTTATTCATGAATGAGTGTTGTTCTTATTTTCCGCGTTTTGTCCAGAAATGTACCCAAGTTTACCCAACTTTCTGGATTTACCATTAACTCGTAGCATACCACTCTTTCCTGATTTGAATGTTTTGTAAAATATACAGTCAATATGCAGATTTTCTTGCCAAATCAGCTGCTACTTCAAATATGGATTACCATTACTCCTTCTGTCCTCTATCATATATTAAAGAAGTATTAAAAAATGATCTCTTACACAATTGGAATGCTGAGTGGTTAAACAGTATTAATAGTGCTTTGGCAAGAACATTGTTTTTCCCAACTGTTTTTTTGACCGAATAAAGTGCAAATACGTAGAACCAAATTTTGTATTAACACAATAATTTATGACTGGGCACGGTAAATTTGGACATTATTTGGAACGATTTAAAATAGGTACTGATACCTGTATTTGCAAAAACTGCAGACTATGTCACATCTGTTATTTGAGTTTCCCGCATTTGGTTCCAGAAGACATGAATTTATTAAGAAATTAGGTTACTGCCATAATAGATTTCAACTGCCTTTGTCAAATATTTTATGTAAGAAGTGTTGCCGTAGAAATCTGTGTGACTTTATCTATCATATTTTAAGAGATTTTGAGTTATTGTTTTTGATATAATTAATTAATTTGTTCACATTACTTTATTATATAACACTAGAAATTAACCACACTCTAAATTACTGTAAATAATTAATTGTATTGTAACTAAAACCCTAACATACCGGATGGTCAAATAGGGTTCGTATTATTGGAGGAGATTCAATAAAAAAATATGCCCAATTAACCAATTAATAATTAAAATAGTTAACATGTTTCACCAGCGAAGTTGTCATTTTCAAGACTAAATATTGACTATTTTATTTACATTTAATAAGCTGTTCTCTACTGCGAATATTGATCAAGTTAATAATGTCCCAACTCCTTTCAAAAAACGTTAAACTGAAAATATATAAAACTATTATTCTACCAGTTATATTATACAGGTGCGAAACATGGACTCTTACTTTAAAGGAGGAAAGGAGATTGCTAGTATTTGAGAATAAGGTACTTAGGAGAATTTTTGGACCAAAGAGAGATGAACAGACGGGTGAATGGAGAAGACTACATAACAATGAACTACATGGTCTTTATAGGAAGCCAGATATAATAAGAAAAAGTTATGTCTCGTAGACTGCGATGGGCAGGACATGTTGCACGTATAGGGAATGAAAGACTTGCATGGAAGCTTCTTGTAGGAAACCAGAGGGAAAACGCCCAGTTGGTAGACCAAGAATGAAGTGGGAGAATAACATTAACTATGATTTGAGGGAAGCAGATTGTACAGGGAATGATTGGAAAGCATTAGCTCAGGATAGGGATGTATGGAGAGGTTATGTCCGCGCGGCCATGAACCTACGGGTTCGATAGTGCCAGTGAGTAAGTAAGTAATATTGACCACGTTCACGCTTAAAATGTTGAATGTCGTTTCCAACAAATATATACACGAAGATGAGTTTAATAAATTCTTTCTTAAAATCAGATATTTTATTTTATTTAAAAAAACTTCCACCTTACGGAGGAAATTGATCTAATCCGTAATCGAATACAATCCCTTTGAATGGTATATATCAATGCATCTTGTGATCGAAGCAAATTTCCGGAATGATTTCAACCAGGAAATTGACCCAGCCAGGTATCGATCTGGGAACCGAAATGCACGGCAGTAATGCTACCCACTACACTGTAGCAATGATACAGAATCTCAGATTAATGTGAAAGAGTTTCGGAATGTGTAATTTATTCGACGTGATGTGGTAATTTATTTCATGTGTAACTTAGGTGACTCCCCAGAGCTGCATGTGTAGTCCAACCGGATCTGTACGGATTAACATTGTAGTCCATTTTATGCTTCCGATCCCTTTTCTCTAGGGGAAATTCATTTATATTATATATTTATCAATTGCACTACATGTTTGTTCATTGAATTATCATTTTTATTTTTTACCTGTATTATATTAATTATTTAAGTGAATTTAAACAGATATACACGTCTAGTTTAATAATAATAATAATAATAATAATAATAATAATAATAATAATAAAAATAATAATAATAATAATAATAATAATAATCGTCGTAAACCCATGTTTCCCTTAACAGAGATTTAGGCGCTCTCCCCTACAGGGAAGAATTTGAACCATATTAATTTAGTTACACTTGTTTTCGTATAGATGTCATTTGAGTGGTCCGTGGTCAGTGTTCCGCCTCATACTGACATCTAGAAAACCAAGGTAGTACTAGGACGGGAACATTCAATAAATTTTGCTTAGAGGCTTTTTCATTCAGGCTTAAGGATCTTTTACGAACCTGAAAACCTTTAGACTCGGGACCCACGGCTTAAAGTCCCTCCCGGAGGACTTGCTCCTTGGATTTTTCCATCCTAAAAAAATCCATCGACCCCGGCCGCGTTTGAAGCCGCGACCCTCGGGACCAGAGGCAAGGAGCATAATCACTAATCCACCGCTGCCGACAATAATAATAATAATAATAATAATAATAATTCGTCCACCGCTGTGGTCTCGAGGTGTGTAATAAGAACAGTTAAGTCTCGAAGACTGCGATGGGCAGGACATGTTGCACGTATGGGGAACGAAAGATTTGCATGGAAGCTTCTTGTAGGAAAGCCAGAGGGAAAACGCCCAGTTGGTAGACCAAGAATGAGATGGGAGAATAACATTAACTATGATTTGAGGGAAGTAGATTATACAGGGATTGATTGGAAAGCATTAGAACAGGATAGGGATGTATGGAGAGCTTATGTCCGCGCGGCCATGAACCTACGGGTTCGATAGTGCCAGTGAGTAAGTAAGTAAGTAAGTAAGTAAGTAAGTGTTAAGCGATTCCAATACCTGGGTTTTCACAAAATAAATGGAAGAGTTACGAAGGAGAAGGCAGACATATCAATCTGTGGATGTTGCCAGATGAGGAACTGTTGTGCAGGTGTAGGAGGATACAGACAAATCAGACCAAGTACACTTGGAGATGATGTATGTTGAAGACGCTGCAAAATTACTTGAAGCAATTTCTGCATCTGACAGCTACAATGAAATTCCTTCATCACAGTAAGTCATGATATCTCCCACAATTTACTCCAAATATGCTCTGTTGAAAACTTATATAAATTGCACCTTACAAGAAGGTTTCCTAGATTTCTCCAGATCTAAATAACTTCCAATCTACTGCATGTTAGTCAAATCATGTTCAGAGAACACTATTTTATTCACATATTTTAACGTTGTAAGATTGCTAAATTCTGATCGGGAGAGATTGGCATGCTACGAGTTAATGGTAAATCCAGAAAATTGGATTAACTTGGGTACATTTCTGGACAAAACGCGGAAAATAAGAACAACAGTCATTCATGAATAAATATATGTTACCAAAATGCAATACCATTAATTCTTAATAATTATACATAACTTAATTAATGTATAATGCTATTTTATTATTATGTAATTGTAATATTATTGTGTTTTCTTTATGTAATTGTAATGTTATTGTTTTCTTTTTTGTTTTTCTTTATACTATTACCAATTATTACTTTATTGTAACGGACTGTCAACAGCACGTACGACTTACTGCCCTTGCGACCCATATTTGTAAATAATGTTGTAAATATATTACTTTTTGTCTAATAAAGTCCTACTACTACTATTTTCACGTTATTTGAAATCGGATGTTGTCTCTGAGGGTCATTAATGCATTTAAATATATATATATATATATATATATATATATATATATATTAATACATTGCTTCTCTACGCCAAAAAAAAATCATCAAATTTATTTTTAACAAAACGGAACACGAAATAAAGAAATAAGGGAAATTATGGGTGTACAAGAGGAGCCAGACATCATAGATATAATAGAAACAATTACAATGGTATGGCCATGTCAAAAGAATGCCAGAGCAATGATTGCCTAAACTTACTCTGGAATGGATCCCAATGAAAAGAGGAAGAAAGGAAGACCAAAGAAAACCTGGATAGAAGGTGTGCAAGCGGCTATGATTATCAAAGAATTGGAGGAAGATCAATGGATGAACAGAGAGGAATGGCGTTTGGTTTCCGGAAGATGGAGGCAGCTGTCGTGATACCGGATGATGATGAAGATGATGATAATTTGATGAACAAGCATGACAACGCTGGACATCAACACCACAACAGACACATAACGGAAATACAAAACAAACAACTCCATGGCGTTACAGGTCTAAACGGCCCTTGGCCTACCAGCCGGCTGCCAGTCTCGCATCCGCATTTGTTAATCACAGAGGTAGAAAATCATCCAGCTAATGTAGAACTGATATGTAGTCAGCATATTATTGCTTATGGATCCGAAACATGGACAGTCATAACACAACAATCTGCCAGATTACAAGCTGCTGAATTGAAATTCCTCAGATCAATAGCAGCTTTTATAATATTTAAAATAAATATTAATATTTTGAACTTCAAAATACATTTTTGAAACAAATGTGTGCCCATGTGACATGGCGAATGTAAAATACCTGTAAAAAGATAATAATAAATATGGAAAGCGTAAGATTTACAATAATTATACACGTTGAAGTGAAAATAGAAATATAATTTATTTTTCTTTATTAATAAACATTTAACTTGGAAATTCCCGTGAAACTGTGTTTCAGTTTTTTTTGTGACGATTTCTTATGAAATTATAACGTAGACTAGTCAGAATCTCACGTGAAATTAACCTTTCAAGAGAAGGAAATAAGGATTCTTTATCCATCCAATTTAAAAGGAGAAAATCATCGAATGCGACGTTGTGTGCCTCTTCAAACAAAATAGCTCGATTTTTAAAGTCAAGTAAGCGCTCTAACTGTATAAAAAACGTTTTTAAGAGTTACTGCCATAGTCAACGGCGTCTTCAAAGAAAGTCTGGTCTAATTTAGCACAAATATGAAGAATATCTGTGTTCAATATCTGTACACAGAAATTGTATAAAATTGATTTTTTTACATTTAATCAGGATTATTTGAATTACACTGGTCGACAAGGTTTTCTTCACAAGAAATCTGATTAATGATTCTAGTGCATTTTTTCATACTGCATTCAGTCAGAATTGTTCCACCAGACAGTTTTTTTAAAGCTACTTTTTTTTAAATTGATTTTAGCATCCTCTTTGACCTGTCATGGGATGCAACATGTCCTTAAAAATGCACATTTTGGACTCTCACTTAGACTTATTTTCGGAAAATCCTGGGGCTGTCTCTGATAAGCACGGTGAGCGTTTTCATAAGCAAATTTCCACAATGGAAAAGAAGTACCAAGGCAAGTGGAGTTCTAATATGCTGGCTGACTACTGTTGGACCAAGAAGAGTGATGTTCCAGATACAAAATGTAAATGAATATCACAGAAAACTCTTGCCTGAAAGGAAACTGAAATCATATTTAAATTCGGGATGAAAAATACTTCTAAAATCTCATATTTTTATTCTTGTGAAAGGAAAAAAGTTCATTTTGTCGACCAGTGTTTTTAATGTAATTGTTCATACAGGAACTTGCTGAAAACAAAAAGTTTTGTTACTTACAATTGAGGTAATTTTGAACATTAAAAAGTTTCGTATACTTGGTTATACAATTAATATCCTCGAGTACCCTTTATTTCAGAACTCTTCTAATCACAGATAATATTTAATATAGCAAACGTTCAATATAATCTAGGTCACTATAAAGAAATGTTTGTCTTAGATCTGATGGAATAGTGCATTGTATGAATAACTTTGATTTTCGTCTGATATAAGTAAAATACTCACCGATGGGGCCCCGAGATCGAGTCTCGGTCACTCCATGTGGGTTTAGTGGTGGACGAAACGGAGCTTGGGCAGGTTTTTCTCGGAGTTCTTTCCATTTTCCCCTGCCACAAATTTCATTCCACCATTTCTCCATACTAATCTCTTCCATTTCGTTTCATTTCGTTCATCCATCCCTGTGAGGGTGCGTAAGGGATGGTCGACCAGCACCCTTCTAGTTCACAGACCTCTATAAATACACGGGCTTCATCTCATCTAATTCTTCGAACCGATCATGATTTGGACATATGTTTATAAGTAAAATACGTTAGTATTATTATGCATAGACTGTCTGATAGGTCAGAAAAATATTTCAGAGAATAGTCCAGGGTAATCAGAGTAGAGGAAGTTCGGGCAATGTGGACCCTTCGGTTTGAGTGGACCCTGTTAATATCTTTATTAAATGGTGCTGATCCGGAACAGAAAATATTTTAATTTCTTCCCCTCATCAACTTTTATGTGTTCAAGGCCAGTTTCTTTTATTGTCTGTGCGAAGAAGGGTTTATTTGTGATATTTATGAAAATGATCATTTAAAAGTTTTTCAAGTTAAGAATTAATTCTTAATTTCTGCTATTGAATATTAGGGAAATGTTGGAAAAAAAAACTCCCAAATACTGTATGTTATAGTATGTAGATGCTGTTTTAATACACGCATACTGATAGATTTGGTTTGATATTATATGACATGGCTGCTGTATAAAATAATTAAAGATAACAAAGGAATTCGGTTAATGTAGACCCTCCACGAGGCGGTTAAAGTTGACCTGTATCCACTTTACACGAATACGTATATTTTATCAATAAGGGTTCTATATGTAAAAGCCATATACGTAATTAATTTTATTTAATATCGTTGTAATCTCACCTGAATCCAAAGGCCGTCGCTGTCTGCAGATGAATGATATGTGAATGTTATAATCAACTATAATTTTTCAGAACATTAAATAAATATCAACGCTTTTTACGCGCTTTATATTAGCTTGAGCTGTATCTATCTATGTAACGGAATCTTTCAATGCGATTTTCACCCACTTAAAATCATTGGATCGACTTGAAGCTTTGTATACTTGTAAAGGACCAATGACAATACAATGATTTCATATTTTTTTTTTCTAAAATCATGGCCAGAATCATCAGAAAAAAAGTGTCTGTGTAATTATGTAACGGAATTTTTCAAAACGATTTTCACGCACTTAAAATCATTGGATCGACTTGAAATGTTGTATACTTGTAAAGGACCAATGACAATACAATAATTTCATAAATGTTTCTAAAATCCTGGTGAGAATCAGCAGAAAATCAAAATAATAAAAACCGGTAAAATAGGTTGCGGACTTATCAACTTCTTACTCAATCGTTGTAAGAGCTCAGTTTGTAGAGCGGTGGACTATAATGGTATATAATTTCAGTAATCCATAGGTCACTGGTTCAAATCCGGACCGGAGGATTCTTTTTAGTAGAGTATTACTTTTAACTCATACTACAATAGTATCGAATTTAAAGATATTTACACTTTTATCTTATTCTGTAAAATATTAAAAATAAATAATAGTTTTAAAAAACTAAAACAACACGCTTTATTAGAAAACCGAAGTAAAAAATGAAAAATAATTTTAATTTCCAACACGCTTGGGATAAAATTAAAGTGGTCAACAAAAAAATCATCTCCAACACATCTAGAATAAAACTACAGTTATCTACAAAAAAATTATTTTACCATCAAAAGCGTGTGGTGCTCTATATCAATTAATATATTTGAATAATAATCAGATATTGGTAAAAGCAGAGTCTCTAGGAAGAAAATGTAAAAACTATAAAAAGCACCCCACGCTTTTGATAGTATTTTTTTTTGTAGATAACTCTAGTTCTATTCTAGATGTGTTGGAGATGATTTTTTTATTGGCTACTTTAATTTTATCCCAAGAGTGTTGGAAATTAAAATTATTTTTCATTTTTTAGTTCGGTTTTCTAATAAAGCGTGTTGTTTTAGTTTTTTTAAACTATTATTTATTTTTTTAATTACGATCAGCCATAAATACTTTCAGATTAATGTTTGCCTGTCTGTATAAATTAATATAGTAAATAAACTTATACTTATATCCGCGAAAATCTACACTATAAAAAATACATATACACGGTGTTTCTAAATTAGATCGACAACTTTGGAAGCAGATGGTTAACCTTCTTTGAAGCATATTTTGTTAAGGAAGCTATAGGATATGAAGCTTCGTTTCAATGCAAGAGGGGTCTTAGAGAAAGGGATGGAAGGAAGTGGGTAACAAGTTATTCTGAGTCACATAATTTTCTGAGTCACATGATTCTGTGGTGTTAATACAAATACTTTACAGAAAAGGAGAAACGTCTTCTTCTACTCCTTCTTCTTCTTCACTTCACGGGCTAGGCAAATTGCCTGTTCCGCCTCACAGTTGTTCTGTCCATCTTTTCACTGGCCTTCCTACATTCCTTGAACCTCTTGGCTTGTAGTTGAATGCTGCTCTTGGTAATCTTGATACATTCATTCTTTCCACGTGTGTAAAACCATTTCTCTCTATATTCTCTGATTTTCTCATCCAATGGATATATATTTAACTCTCTTCTTATATCTTCATTCCTTATCCGATCCAATGAAATGAACATCCTTAGAAGAACAAAAGGCTGCACAAGATTCGATCGGAAAAGCAGAAACAAAA
This sequence comes from Diploptera punctata, assembly GCA_030220185.1. Taxonomy (NCBI): domain Eukaryota; kingdom Metazoa; phylum Arthropoda; class Insecta; order Blattodea; family Blaberidae; genus Diploptera; species Diploptera punctata. The sequence goes on from JASPKZ010003051.1 coordinate 1,059,499, forward strand.
TGTACTTATTAAAAAAGATCACTCCAGTGTCGCATTGTCAGGATGAAACCAGTTTATTGTCCCATCACAACAAGTGATGGGACAACGTCCATTGACATACAGACAAATGGTGACTGACATGCCATACTATGTAATACCCTTCCAAAGATGCTAGGAGTTTCCCTTATTTCAGCTGCTGCGCTAACAATGTGTGCTACAATATCTTCTTCAGAGTCAATATCGGTTACATAATCCATTGCCTTCATGTAGCTGCACAAAAAGAAATCTAGGCAGCTCAGGTCAGGTCAGGCTAGCGTGCCGGCCAGGCAGTGGGTCCAACCCCACCTATCCAACGAGCGCCAAATGTACCTGTCAGAGATGGCGACGACTTCATACCCAAAGTGAGGTGGTCCCCCGTTATGTTGAAACCACATGCTGCGGCTGATATTCAGATCTACATGTCATAGTTTGTGGCAACACAAGATTCTGCACAAGGATTTGTTTCAATGAAACTAGGAGAAAATTATTTTAATGCCTAAGATAATGTAAGATAGAGAAAGTCTTTTTACATATCTGTTTCACTTGTGTTTCAGTTAAGCGCTCGCAAAAACCACGCTAGCCACAAACTCGCTTCATGCTATAGGGGTTTTCACGTCTAGAATTAAAGCATTGCTGTTAAGGAGCAAGTCTTGTTAGCAAACGTGTCCTTTTATGTGAGATTGGTTTATTAGTTAATTCATTTGAGATAAATAATTTAGTTAAATAGTTTAAACTTCAACTTTACCAAGAAGGTGGGTGCCCGATTTATGAAAAATTTACTATTATGGAATGCACAATTATCACCCACATATTTAATAACGTTAGGGGGTGAACTCAATTTTCGTAACAGCGGCTAGCGGAGATGCCATTGATCCATCCACTTTCAACGAAACTTGGAGATAATTCTACTTCCATCTCCGTCACACAATCTGCGGAGTCAAGTGGCAACAGGTTCATACAAGAGCGATGCTATTTTCTAGACATGGAAACACCTATATAATAATATAGATCTATATGTGTGATTCCGCAAAACTCTATAATATATTGAGAACGCTCTGTTATGAAAAATGTAACAGGCGCAATAAAACTACTTCTCTTTCATTATCAAAAGTATTTTATTATTACTTATCCAAAGAAGAGTACTTACTGTTTATAATGAATAGTTAATAGCTGCTGCAAATAATACTAATGAGGTAAGTACCGACCAGAAACTATTAGTGCACTACGTGAGAAGATTGTAACTAGATAATTTCATCATATTTATCATCTCATTAAACGCTAATAAATTTCACGTTCCACTTCATAAATCACGTGCTAAACCGATAATTCCACAACATGATATAATGAATTAATAATTCATCCACCATAGTAAGTTTAGCATATCCAAAACTAGAATAGATACTAAAGAAATTATGTACTCTGGCAAGGTAAATGTACTGTATGTAACTCCAATTTTAGTGATTTTACTGAGCAACAAAAAAAAACTGTTTTTTTTTTGTCTCAGAAAGAAAAATATGTGATGCTGATAGTATTTTTTCTCCTGAATTCAAATATGATATCGGTTTTTCTCCGACACGTCAGGTTCCCGAGAGACAGGAATTTATAATTTCAAACACTTTAATATTTTCTTCATTCGTAACTACACAATATTCGAACATTCGGACTCACCTAGAAAGTAAGAAATGATTTTCTGCTATATTTCGCCTGTGTAGCATCCCTCTTGGTGGTCCAACAATAATCGGCCAGCATATTAGGATTCCATTTGCGTTGATATCTCTTTTCCAAAGCTGAAACCATTTGAGTTAGCTCATTTGGTTTTATTTTACAATGGACAAATGGACGAAAAAACGTTTATTAAAAAAATAATTATTTAAATCCAATAATTGAAATTGAAATAAAAACTATGGGTGACGGAGAAATTCCAAATACATATTTGAAAACACGATAAAAAACTGCATTAAGTACAACTATTGGTACTCATGAGACAAACATCACGTTGACCAATGCTTTTATTATGTAGATTAATATATCAAAAATACCTCTAGTATAATAGGGTAAAACTTCGTAAGTCGTAACTCATTTCTTATGTTAGATATCCTTTACACACGTGTATTGAAAATCGCTGAAAAGTTATGTTTTCAGACACATGTACGTTTACCCTTTACCTACAAATTTATTTTTCGTCCTTTATTGTGATTTGTGGCCTATGATAATTCTATAACTAACCGATATCGACAAAATTTATCATTTGGCCTAAGGAAGAATTCGATTACCTTTGAATTCATATAACACATTTTCTGGTTATGAGTTATAGATACAGATATCCTCAACTAGTGTCCAATTCATAGACCGGAAGTCCTAAAAAGTTATTTAGAATTATTCTAATGTGTCTAAATGGTACAAAGAATAAGATGCGCTAAGATGCGTGCAGGCAAAAGAGTTTTCAGATACTTTCAAATTACAGTGGGTTAAACCAAGGAGATGCTAGATCTCTTGTACTATTATATTTTGTAGTACAGCGTGTAATCAATTTGTAGAGGACGAAGAAGGCCAACAAACTCAAAGTATTAATAATTATGCTGACTATTTAGTTTATGCTGACTATTTAACTCATGCCCCAAATGGGAGTCAATAACCAATCATATTTCAATGATTTTTTATTTACAACCAATCACAGTCGTGTTTCGCCTAGAATTTATCAACTAAAGTTTATCATAATAAAGAAAGCACCTCCTTTTTAACATTCTGAATAGGTCATAGCATTATTTTGCAGTGACAGACTCCTTAAGCAATACGGCTACCAGATTGTATATATAGTGCATGAATGTCAACACGTAGAGCATGCGGGAGTTAATATAAAACCATTTGTAGCAATTGATTATACCACCAAATAAAGAAACCACTGTTTGCACTTTCTAAAATGTATTTTTTCCCAGGTAATAACATTCCAGAAAATAAGACATCAGAAATGAATTAATATACAGTTTGATGTGTTTCATTTTTTTCTCCACTAGATATACAATATTGCGATCCTTTGGCAATAAATAATATGATCTGGTTGCACTGATGAACAAGCGAAGCAGATGAAGCGTACCAATCGTTTCTCATTTGTTTTCAAACATCGCCGTTTACATTAAATATATAAATATTTTAATAATGATTTGTGAGTAAACAGCTTAATTTTATTCGTTAAATAGTCCTAACAAATGCCACTCTTGATTTCCAAATTCTCTAGATAAATTCACTCCTCACTTCGTGAGTCGTGAATTTATCGATAATTTGGAAATCACTCGTGGCATTACTTATGATAATGTATTAATAGGCGACAGCGACGAAACACTGAGGCCAACTCGCACACTCCATGGGTAACACTAAGAAAATGGGACTGGAAAAAACATCAATAAAAATAAATATGCGAATATGGTCAAATATAGAAATACTTTACACAGTACAAATGGACCGTTAATGATAAATAAGATACATTTTGAAGAAGTGGCTGAATTCAAATACCTAGAAACAAAATTGCAAAAGGAATTAGGTACATAAAGAAATTAAACATAGGCTTATTTCTGAAAATGCATGCTATTAAGCATTACAGGGACTCTTGACGTCCAACGTCTCTCATAAAACATCAAACTGAAAAAATATATACCTGTATTCTCCCAATATTATATAATATAAATGCGGAACATGGACTTCTAATTTAAAGGAGCAGAAAAGATTACGAGTATTTGACAATAAAGTTCTTAGGACAATTTTTAGACAAAGAAGAGATGAACAGACAGGTGAATGGAGAAGTCTGCATAACAATGAGCTATGTGATATTTATGGGAAAAGAGATGTAATAAAAAGAGTTAAGTCTTTTAGACTGCGATGGGCAGGACATGTTGCACGAAGATTGTATTAAAGACGGACATGGAAAATCCTCGTATAAAAACACGAGGGAAAGAGCACAGTAGGTAGGCCAAAAATGAGGTGGGAGAATAGCATTGACCTTCATTAAATAAAAATAAAACTTGGTTTCAGTCCCGCGCCGTAGCCGAGCGGTTAAGGTAGGAAGCCTTGGCGCAGAGCTACGGGACTTGCGCTGGTTCGAGTCTCCATGGGGGAAGAAATTTTCTCATGGTATTTCGGCCAGTATGGGACCGGTGCCCACCCAGCATCGTGAGGCAATTGGGTAGCTACAATAAGTAGCGGCTCCAGGTTGAGGAACCAGCTATAACGGCTGGGGGAGTCGACATGCTGACCACATGTCACCCCTACACTGGCTGTTGATCATCTACCTCTGTGATTGACACATGTGGATGTGAAGGGCCAGCAGCCGGCTGGTAAAAGGGCAACCGCTGAAAAGTGGAAAGACCCTCAATCGGATCGGAACTTGGTTTCATTTGATTTTCATATTTATTAAGATATAATTCAGTGACAGCTCTTTCGGTACACTGTACCTTCTTCAGACATGTTATCAAATTATGAATTGTGTTATTCTGATCTAAACAACAATACAACAATAATTTAAATAAATTATTGTTGTATTGTTGCTTAGATCAGTTGATATGTACTACAATAACACAATTCATAATTTGTTAACATGTCTAAAGAATTATTGTTATGTCATTGAATTATTGTTAATAATATAATAGTTATACCTATAAATATTAATTCTTGATTATAGAGATGAAATCATTTAATAAGACCTGTCATTATACAGTGTACCGAAACAGCTGTCACTGAATTACATCTTAACAATATGAAAATCAAATAAAACTGAATAAAGTTTTATTTTTATTTAATGAATAAATACGGATTTTCATCAAGTAAACACCAACTCATTTGACTATAACATTAACCTTGATTTGAGGGAAGTATTATACGGGAAATGAGTGAAAAACATTGTTCATAATAGGGGTGTATGGAGAGCTTATGTCCGCGCGGCCAAGAACCTACGTTTTCGATAGTACCAGTGAGTTAATTAGGAAGCATTTGGGTTCATATCTCAACGCTTGAAAATAAGTTAAAGCTGGTTTGGTTTGAGAGGGGAAAATGAAGTGAACAGTTGAGCTTTTTGTGATGAGTATACAAAAGAAAAAAACGAGGAGCAAGAAATAATGAGAGAATTAAAACGACTGCTCGCGATAACTGTGAGTGCATAACAAGCTTCATTAAACTTCCTCAGGAAACAAATAATACTGCCAACCTATCGGACTGCATATAAATGGAGCTTAATTAACAAATATCCAACTGTATTCAATTCTATATACATAATAAGTTAGATCGTAAACATAAAATTGGTATACTGAAACCAACGTTTATATTCTCGAAAACTAAGCACACGTATGTTATTTTTTATATCTGTGATATGATAATCAATAAAGACAATACGAAGAAGAGATGAAAGTCGAATAACAGCAAATGAGATGCGATGTATGCGCCGTACAGCAGATTATATAAAGTGGGACCATAAAAGAAATGATTAAATTCTGGAACAGTTGGATGTAGAACCCATTCTTCGCCATATACAAAACTACCAGAACAACTGAAAAGCCCATCTTCAACGAATGCCGTCTCATAGAATTCCAAAAGCCATGCTTCGTTAATGCCCACAAGGCAAAAGATCGCTGGGACGTCCAAAAAAAGCGCTGCATGGAAAATTCCGCTTTGAGACCGTAACAGGCCACACGGCCTAATACTTGCATGGATGATGATGATGATTATCAATAAAGTCACACAAAGCCCAGGCATAAAAATTGCTAATTCAGGAATAATCAAAAGAAAAGTGTTAACCCACACATTCTCTCTAATCTAATATATAAAAATGTTTGTTTGTTCGTACTTTATGCGCGGCCATACCGTTGATCTAATTGTTATGGGGCTTTTTGCAAAATGTTCAGGAAATTCCTGGGATGAACATAGGCTATAAGAGAGTTGTGATACTCAAAATCCTACACCCTTAAAAATTGCCCTTTGTATTGGAAAACGTGAGAAAAGTAGCTCTTTGGACGCTTAAATGGCTTATGCTGCCTAAACCATAACAAATACACAAAATTAATGTACACAGAATTGAATATCTCAAAAAAGCTGTACAAAAAAGTCCACGACAGCATATGTTTATCTCTTACGGATAACTCACAATAACCATTTTGTCTTTCATTGATGCCAAGAAGATCGAGACAAGTACGTAGATTCCTGTGCAAAGCATTGCAGCACATGGCGGGTATTCTTTTATGGATAACTCACAATAACGAATTTTGTCTTTTAGCTCATTTATGCCAAGAAGATAGAGATAAATAGATTGCCGGTTAACACCGGGTAATCAGAACGGGGAATGTTAAAATAATTACGATATAGTCCTACATTTATAATTATTTTTCATTTTACTTATTCAACTATCATAAGAAGTACATTAATTTTTGTTTTTCAGTTATTTATTCCAAGAAGATCGGGATGAGTAGATTGCAGGACAACGCCGGGTAAACAGCACGGGGTATCTAAAAATAATTACGATATAATTTTTTCCTTTTACTTATTTAACTAAACATAAAAACATAAAACGCATTAATTTTCGTACTTCAGCTCATTTATGTCAAGAAGATCGGGATAAGTAGATTCCCGGGCAACGCCGGGTAATCAGCACGGGGTATCTAAAAAATATAAATTTATAATTGTTTTTCCTCTTACTTATTCAACTAAACATAAAAACTCATTAATTTTCATTTATTTAGGCGTAGCCGGGTATTAGGTAGTTAACAATAAATTGAATTAGATTACAACCAATAGCATAAACCCATAAAGCATGCTATTCTCGTAAATACCAGTTCTGCTCAATAAAAATATATCATTCTTGCAGCCAAAATGTAACAATTTTTTACTGACATGTATTAGCTTGATGGATAATGTACACGAGGTATAAGTTTAAAAGTTATCCCTCCCGGCTTATGTCCGACAAGGGAACTGTTAACCATTGCGCGTCGAAACCTACCTTGAACGTTCTCCCAGAGAAGCGCTGTGATGTACCAAGGCCGTGCACAAAAAAAAATCTGGCATTCTTAATTGGAAGACACAAAAATCGAAGCTATAATCCAACAATGGCAAACCACTGTGCGGTGCAAGTGGACGTCCCTGGATCGTAGAGTGGAGTGAAGTAAGGCGGGGTGCACGAAATCACTACCGGCACAAGTAAGAAAACTATTGATATCACTCTCGCTTCACTCACCCTCCTTTCCCCACTCCATGCGCGAGCGAAAAACATGCAGGTAGTGAGGGTTAACCTATCTACGGAGTCTTTAATTATATTATTCATGTGTATTTAAATGAGAGATTTGGCGCTAGATTTTAGTGCCTTGCAGTTAAAAACAGCAGATTTTTTTTGACACGGTCTTGGTACATAACAACGCTTCTCTGGCAGAAATGTTTAAGGTAGATTTCGACATGCAATGGTTGACAGTTACCTTGTGAGAGTGGTGTACAACTCGAGACATGCTCAATACTGCCTACGTCTACAATGGAGGCGAAGCACGACAATATTCTGAAGATATTCTTTCCTCTCAATATTTCCAGAATGCGGGGACTACTTCAGGGGATCCATGGCAAAGGCACAAACACAGGGACATGTTCCTAGGAACAGATAATGTTAGGACATTATATGACATTGAACTGTCGCGAATAAGTACTAACTAATTGTGGGTTTAAATCTTGGAATAAAACATCTACTTAAACGGAAGCTGTACAAGGAAAATGTAACATACTTTATAAGTAGCTATTTTAAAACGAATATTTTCGATCATAAAAAGATAGGAGAAACTTCCACATATTTATTCACTTTGCAATAAGAGGGAAAATAATAAGGAAAATGTGTTTCTAAACGACGCGACGGGAAAATAAACATACCATGTTCACGATAAAAATGACATATATTTTATTTAAACCTAATGTAAGTCCATCATAATTACTACTGGGACCCTCCTCGATAAAATAGAGAGAAATTGGT